>VXBJ01006461.1:129795-206642 GCA_013400055.1 Nycticryphes semicollaris | reverse complement strand
TCGTTGTCAACAGGTTCTAAAAGGTTGGGGCCACAGCTCAACAGTGTCCTTAGAGTGTGGTGAGAGCATGTTTGTTGATATGTGTGTCTGCAACATGAACAGAATAAGGCACAGGGGCCTCACAGGGGTGCAGACTTCAGACCTGGCTCCCTCAGCGCTGTTCCCCAACCACAAGCACTGATTTGCACAAAATAAAATGTGCAAGAACTAACTCTGCTCAGATCAGAACAGGGTTACAAGCAATGGGGTGGGGTGCATCCACAGGAGACCTGGCTCTATCAAAAGGCTGCGAGCAGTTGTGTGTCAGTGTTGACACATCACTTTTGCCACACGTGTCCTCCTTGAGTCTGGAAGCAGCCTAATTATCCTCACATGGTGTTGCAAATAATCTCTTCTTCCCGATCCAAGCTGTAGATATGCCAGTCTTCTTACAAGTAAATCTGGTTTGCTGAAATTTAATCCTGCCTCAGCCTCAAGAAGGCTTTGGATTATCAGATCCATATGCCATTGAACAGTGCTGTCATCTCCCACAGCCACGAAGTGTTGATTTTTCCCATCGCAGCAACAAATAAGAAAACAAGTCACAGAAAACATTTCCTATACCTTACCTCTTACGAGGAAAAATCTGGCCAAAATTTCTTGGTCTTAACCCTTATAGAATGTGGTATTTATCAAAGGTGGTGCTATTTCTCACCAGCCAGACTTCCCCACCATTTCTAAATGCAGCTGCTCCTAAACAAAGAAGCCCTGACATTCATGTATGGTTAGCGATTCTCCTTCCATTGTGCACTTTTTTACAGCTCTTCCATCACTGATGTTACAGCAAGACAAGGACATACCTGAAAACCAGAATTTCTAAATTTTAGATGCATGCATGGAGCATAACTGATAAGTAAGGCCTTAACAGACAGCTGAGCTCGGTACCTATAGTCCATTAAAGGAATAACGAAAATTTAAGTAGACACTTTATGTTTTCTGATGTACTGACTACAAATGCCCAAATTAGCTTTCAAAGTTTTATCATTTCTAAGGATTGAATTACATCTATTTAAAGGGAGCGGTGAATTGGTGTTGTCCTTTGGATTCAAGCTGCACTGCCTGATGACAAGTACACAGCAACCTCTTGCTACCTGTGCTGTTCTCTGAATAAAGGAACTTGGATGATTAATGTGTTTTGAATCAATTCCTATGCTAGAGGAGGGGGAGTAGGTCAGGATCTCTGGTTTATTGGCCAGGCTTCCCCTGGAGAATTTGATATTAGTACTGCCCAGTGGAGTACCCAGGAGTTCATCAGGATGAACAGAAATAACAGTCAGTGGGAAAATGGGACTTGGGAAGAAGAAATTGGCAGAGATATTTTTATAAGGCAGGAGAAACAAGAATCTTTTCTCCATTCTCAGCTGGTTTGCATTCACTGGTGCTCCCTGGCAGGGTGCAGAGATGCAGGTAACCATGGTAATTAAGGCTAGCTGCAGTTTTGAGAAGAACGAGACAAATTTGGGTAGGAATGGTTTCCCATCACAACCCATATGGAAAAGATGATTCATCCAGGAAAAAAAAAAAAAAAAGGATCCCAGGGAAAAAAATGACAATGTTCAGGAAGAAATATCAGCTCTTTTTATTGTTGCTCTGAATCCAAAACTCAGACTTTCATAGTCAAAAGCCAAGACTACAGCAGGTTAAATCTTGCCGTTTTCCCTGATCTCCTGTCAAGGACTAGCTGATTAGAGCACATCAAGCTTCTGATGGAACAGTCAAGGGAAATTTTCCCGATTAGCTCATTAGTACAAATCCCATCGGTCTGCCAGTTTTGGCATCGTAAACAGAGGCAGAAACGAAGTCTGTGAATCTGCTTGTTTGTCTGAGGTTGCATCTATTTTATATGTTCCCCGTCTTTCTCGCACATAACTAGTGGTTAGAAGAGCCAGAGAAAGTATGGGAAAGTGTGAGTGCAGCCTCCCTGGTACAGATCTCCCTGGGAAATTTCTCAGCCCTTGTGATGTCCCCTCTTAATCCCTGAGGCTGCCACTCATGTATCTGTCAACTAAGATAACCTTTTCCTCTCAAATTAGAGAACCTGTTGGACTCGAGCAGCTCACAGACTCTGTGGACAGCCCAGTATTTTTGGGTAGACATTCTGACAGCCTGCCATCTTGGTGGGCCCAAATCTTGGGACTTCTTTGGTCCTTCAGAGAGTAGTGACTCTGGATGGATCTGATAAGAGCAAGCCCTTCTGATAAAATCAGTCACAGAATATCCCTTCCTCATGCTGGCAGCTCAGACTCCTGGATTTTGCTGTTACTGGAGCTTTCTCTAGCTATGATAATTTCAAGAGGATTTACTGGGAGCCATAGCACTCCCCTTACATCTTCATTAGTATCACTCATTACGGCACAGGTTGCCAGGTCATTTGACGTGAAGAGATTAAGCGATTGTGTCGTCCCATCCCATTTACAGCGTGCACATGAATCTCAACCCTTCCTATCACGCACAGTGGTGTCAGCAGACTGAGCAATTAGAAGTCAACCCGGTTTCTCTGCATTCATTATACATTGCCCTTCAGCAAAGAGAAGCTTGTTGCATTTCATGGATGTAGTCAGAAACTGGTCTCCCACCATGCCCCTCTCCACGCTAGAGAAACCACCCTGGTTCCCTGCACTTACGGTCTGATCTAATTGGCATTAACAGAGCGTTAACAAATTGCCAAGGGGCATCCAAACACTCTCCATTAACCAGCACAAGGACTTAAGGGTGCATGTACAAAACGGAACTAAAAGGATTTCAAGTAAAATTTGTTCCTAGCATGGCAGCAGCCTGATTAAGCTTGTGTCAGAAGCCACTTTGCCCCAGGGGGAAGAGTCGATGCACTGTCCTGGAAATGTCAGAAGAACAGAGATGAGCTGCACCTTGTGGTAGACTCTCTGCACCAGTTGCAGCAGCTTCTCCAGGAGACCAGGCTTTCCCTGGGGGAGGACCAACACGCTGCTCCCAGAAGTGTTTTCATCAGCTGCAAAATCTGGATGGAGGAAGCCACGTGGGAGAAGTTTCTCTTGTCCTTTAGACACGCACAGCTCAGGAAGGATGTCTTCAATTTAACAAACAAACCAAAGGTTCTCTGTTGAAGAAGTTAGCCATAGAAGCAACATATCTGGTGGCCAAAAAAATCCTGAGTAAAGAAGCAAGAAGGTACTCAAGGTGCCCTCTACATTTTTACTTCATACTAGGGGCCTTTATTACCTTGCTTTTGCTGACAAGGATGCCATTTAAATTCTTTCCCCTGCAATAACTTTTTTCTAGTGGCCATCTTTGTCACAGATGCCACCATGTCTAACACCAGACAGGTCACTTAAAACACCTGCACCCCTTTTGTGGAGAGAGGATAATGAGATACAGTTTGCTGGGCCTGCAATGCCCAGACTATCTCTCGGTGTCTGTGTGTCGCTCAGTAGTAGAGCTCTTTGGTGGGGACTCTGAGGGTGTTACAGTTCTATCATAAATGATGCTTAGCCTGGAGAAGAGCAGACTGAGGAGGGATCTCATCCATGATGAGCAATATCTAAAGGGCAGTTGGCCAGAAGATGGGGCCAGACTCTTCTCAGTGGTGCCTGGGGACAGGACAAGGGGCAACAGGCACAAATTGGAACATAAGAAATTCCATCTCAACATGAGGAAAAGCTTCTTTCCTGGGAGGGTGGCAGAACCCTGGAACAGGCTGCCCAGAGAGGTGGGGGGGTCTTCTCCTCTGGGGAGAATCAAACCACACCTGAACACATTCCTGTCCAACCTGTTCTGGGTGACCCTACACTGGCAGGGAGTTGAACTGGATGATCTCCAGAGGTCCCTTCCGATGCCTACAGTTCTGTGATTCTGTATGATTCTGCACAGCATTTGTTAGACTGTCACGCTTTTAAGACCTGCTGCTGGGAACAGCCCTGCCCGAGTTGTACTGTTCCCGCAAGCTAATGGCAGCCAGGGCAGACACATGTTTGTGTCAGCTTGAGACCTTTCTCCACCTGAGCTCTACATGGGCATGTTCAGTCCAAGTGCCATTATAAAACTGCTTTCTCAACAGCCTTTCGATGCCCTCCAAGAAGGAAAACTCAAGGCTCCTCCTCAACAAGTAGGCAGGCGGCATGCAGGGATTCATGCCCCGTAAACAAGCCATCTTGAAAAATCTCCCTGGTATATTAGTGATTTGCAAAGCTCTTCTACAATTACAAGATGCCTCGCTTGATGTTACCACGTAGCCGGCCCCAAGCTCTCAGTGTGCACAGCTGTGACTTCTTGGGCAGCTTCCAGAAGGTCCACTGGGTGTTGTGCCTCCCAACACATGGAGCCCTTCTGAACTGGGCTTGGCTGCCTTTATGTCAAAGCCTGGCTCTGTTCCCCTGAGATGCCAACCAGGCTGTCAGGTTCCTATGCCAGCTATGCCATCTCTTAAGGGCAAAAGCACCTGTATATATTTACATGTATAAGCATCCCTATTGATTTAGACTCTCGGAGATGAGGAACACGCTGGTTCTTCCTGTAAGCTTCTGAGCTCCTAGAGCTGAAACACAATTAGTTTTGTCACTGAACAGATTACATTCTTTTCCCACTTTTTCTGTCACTTGAATATTGGCTCAGGTGACTAAAGGGTGATATACTTACTTTTAAAGATCTTGTCTTCTTAGTACTCTCAGGATTGTGGCAAATACTTCTCCATTATTGAGGACAGGTTCCCACTTTATACTAGACCTGAATGAACGCTGTCAGAAATATGGAATGCATCTTTCCATAGCACATTTAGCTGCCCTCCCTGTGGCAACCAGCGCTAAAATGATCTTAGAAGTCTTTCAATGCTGGTTGAACAAACTTTCCCATGGTGCAAAAGAAATTCCCTCGAGTGGCCTTTTCCTGCCTGTTCCCCCTGCACAAACAGGATTTCCTTTTCCTTTCCTGGTAGCACTCAAAAGGAGGGCTGATAGTACAAGCAGTGCCCACAGGATCCCCCTGCAGCACAATGTCTTCAGCAGAGGCTGGATGATGCCCCATCATGCAAAGGAGATCTTGTTCTCACCTACACTGGCTGTGGACTGAAGGTAGAATAACACTGAGGGGCACAACCAGTTAACACTGCCCTGTGCCTTATGTCCCTGATAACCCTCCTCCAAAGGCCACTTGCCTGGGTGAAGCTCTAAGGTGACACAGCACACTATTGGCCCAGGCAGCTTCATTTGCCGTTGGAAGCCACCTGTTGGCCAAAAGCTCTGTAAGTGCCAGGCTGAGAAGCTGTGATGGTGGGGCCTGGGGAGGATGGGAATAAGAAAGGTCATAAAAGGAGAAATTCTTTCCTGTGAGGGTGGTAAAGCACTGGAACAGGTTGCCCAGAGAAGTGGTGGATGCCCCATCCCTGGAAGTGTTCAAGGCCAGGCTGGATGGGGCTTTGAACAACCTGCTCTAGTGGGAGGTGTCCCTGCCCAGGGCAGGGGGTTTGGAACTTGGTGTTCTTTAAGGTCCTTTCCAACTCTAACCATTCTATGATTCTATGAGGAACCACTGCCCACTCCACTTGTGAGCCAAATTTAGATTAAATGTTGACTGAGAGAAGCAGGAATTTTTTGTCTGATCTGCATCTTGGACAAACTTCTAACAACTGGAATTTCTCCTTTGCCAGAAGCATGTTCACTTCCAACTGTGCCCCAAAAACCACGTGCCTTTCTGCCTGCTGACAACATCACTGAGAGCCAGAACAAGGCAGACTCTGTGTTTTCTTCATTCAGACCCATTTTTACACATGTTTATCTGCTTGGATGCTCTTAGCTGGTGATGTTATAACTGTCTTTTATTTTATCTATACTTTCATACAACATCCTAATTGTTTGCCTTCTAAAAACATGGTTTCATTAATTTAATCTTGTGCTGCAGAAAATTTTATGAGATCTTAAAGAAACTTCATACTGTGCGTTAATTTCTTTCCACATAATTGTATTTATATTTCAACAAATAGACTTGAAGTACATTATTATTCTAAAATGAGTGCTAATGGGTTTCAGTACTTTTATGCAGCTCGTCATGCATTTATTTCACAGCTTTGATGGCTCACAAAGACTTCCATTTCTTCATTTACATGAAACAACTGTGAAGGATAAATTAAATGGCAGTTTATTTCATCTACAGATTTATTTAAATTTTCCTGAAAACTCTACATAAACAGTCCACTGTTGGCACACAACAAATAATTCCTTTGAAAGATGCAGACCCCTGTCAGGAAGACAGTTCCATAAGTGAAAACCACAAATCTTCATCCACCTCCTATTCTGAAAAAATAAACCAAAAACCCCAGATGATTGATATGTTGTTCCTCTTTGCATCATGCCAGCACATAAAAATTAACATGTTTTGCATAGCAGAGTGGAGGGACACTGATTTGCTGCAATTTGCTTTCAAGCCAAGTCTCAAAGGACTGCGGGAGGAGGGAGGAATGCAGATGTTCAAGGGAAAGTTCTGCATTACCTATAAGGAGCAGAAATGCTGTGCTTCAAAGCTCATGTTAAATGGGTACCCAGCTTAGTCCTGAAGATCATAGAGTAACTTTTTCCTCACGTATCCATTCTAGGCATCCTGAGGACTGATATCCTATGGGGTGGCCTTGCCAATGGTGATCTTAAATAAAAAATTGCCTGTGAAGGCAAAAAAGCACCCTCCAAATGAGCAGGTTTTGACTCCATGGATTATTTTGCCAATGCAGAAGCACCAGTTGCTTGGAGGGAAAAGGAGGCACAATTTGAAGCACATCCTGGACTAGAAATGGCAGGATGGGGATGTATTAGCTTGGATTTGGAAAGAGAAAAGATGGATAGAGGGAGCTGGGGTTCTCTACTCCCTATTTGTCCATCCCAGAAACTCCCTGAACACCCATCCTGTGCTTTCTTGTTCTGCCTTTGTTATTGATGAGATTTAAATAGTTTGGGGCTTTCTGTTTTGTGATTGTTCAGAGCCCAGGCCCAGCTGTCCCGATCCCAGCCGAGATAACCAGCTCTGGCCAGATAAATGGGTTTTCTGCAAGGGGTGTCCCAGCAGATGTGAAGAGAGACAGCAAAAACCATCAAACCAGCTTGCCCTTGTGTGAGCTTTGCAAAAATTACTCTACTCTACAAAAACCAAAACAAAATTACTTGTCTGGGAGACCTTTTTGGTATGAGCTGGGGTATCTCTTCCTCCTGACCTGTTGGGCCCCAGGGCTGAGAGATATCTGAACCTGAGACACTTTCAGGGGGATCACCAAAACCATCCCCCGTTGTGAAAGGGAGTTCCAAGGAGTTTCCTTCTTTGGGCAAGACGATGGGAGATTGGGCAACACCAACAGTAATAAAAGAGCTTCCCTTACACTCCTCCAATAATTCGCAATATATTTCTTATCTTCTTGTGCTTACAGACCCGTGACCATAGACCAGGAGACATGGTTCTTCCTCTGAAATGCTACAGCAACAAGACTGAAACCTGTGCTGCCCTGGGGAGAGAAGGAAGTTCCCAACCCACAGTTTGTTTCTTTTGGACCACCCTCCCTCCTAAATACACCCAGAAGGCAAGATTTGGGGTATTTTTAAAGTTTTCTCAAGCCATAGAATGATCTGGATTCCATTCCAATGGTCAAGCCTTTGGCCTAATAACACACCACTACCTGGACTGAGCTCTCCCTTTCACAGACAGTTTTCTTCCAAGGCACTGACTTATTTTATATCAGCTGATGATTTATATTTTTTTTTGAGGAAAAGTGGAGAGAATGAATTAATCCACAACAACAGTGATGAGGGGAGGAAAAGTTAATTGAAAAATATAATGAAAACACTGAGCTCATTCCACCCTGTGTATGCAATGGAAACATTGATATTGACAAAGAAAAATTAAAATTTGCTACAAAGTTCAAACGCAGTGTTAATATATGTATGATGATAATGCACAGAATCCTTGGTAAGGAGCCTTAGGGCACACACTATGCTTATGCAAATTTTATGGATAACTAGAATATTAAATACGACACATTCTACTTTTTTTTACACAAGTCGATTCCGGTAAACACTTTGGCCCAAGTTCTACTTAAATTTAAGGCTGTTTACATACCATCAGGAAAAAAAAAAAAAAAGATGCTGAAAGTGGAAGCTGACGGGAAAGGAAGAGCTCTTTCCTGGCATAGCATAGCTCTCACACATCCCACCTGAGGCACCTTCCTGTGGCCAGTGGAGATGTGCCAGAGGGTGTTCCTCTGTTCACAGCGTCATAAACATGGACCCTGAGGCCACATTTTCGTAGCACAATCCAGCAGAACCTTTGGACTGCCATAAAACATTCAAGGGGTCAGATGGGAAGGTGATAAAGTAATCACTGCTCCCTGTCCAACCCCTAGGGCATGCTCTTGGCCAGGGCTAAGAAGAGTAAAGAACCAGATTAAAGAACACTGCCAACAGTGCACCCAGAAGCTCTTTAGGTTTGGTTCGTATGTGCAGCTACATGGGCTACATGTATCGTATTTGGATGCTGGGATCCAGATTCCTTCCCATCTCATCAAGCTCCTCACTGAAATGGGTCCAGATGCCCAGGTGGAGGCAGAAGAGTAAGGATGGTCAGAATGACTGTGACCAAAGGGACTTCTGTCTTCATTCACTCCATCCTCTGTAGCAGTGGCTATAACTCAGGTGACAAAGCCTTTAACATAATGATTGTTGGGTGGTATTAACTGGGATCTTCACATACGATGGGTTTCTGTGCTCAGAAACCTCCAGTTGGCAGTTTTGTCCCAAATGTGCAAAGGTGATGAATGAACCATCTCACCACTAGGAGAATAAGTTAGAGGAATGAGCCAAGCCCCACTCCAGACCCAGTGTAAAACTCGGGAAGAAGCATCAGAGATGCTGCACAGCAAGTCCTGGGGGGGAAGGACCCACTGTCCCCACAGAGCATGGGAAGATCAGATGGGCAATTTTCTCGCTTCATCTTCCTACATGAAAACACTCTGGCCATCAAACATTTGCCCACAGCAAACCCCGGGGGCTCTGCTGAGACGGTAAAGTCACGTTTCCCACCAAGTTTAGACCTGCAACAACAGCTTTTCCTTTCTCGTGCTAAATTGGCCTTGAAGCACTCCTTTACTTTTCAATAAAGAGCATCATCATCATCAGCTGTATGACTACGACACGCAGGGAGACAAAAAGCAATACACCTTTCTCCACACAACCTCTCTCATTGACTCCTATAATGTCTGAGTTGGATTTGTTGTAACCTTGCCCAATTAATTTTGTGCTCAGTGGCTTTTGCTGAACACCAAGTCTTAAAATAAAAAAAAAAATTAAAAAAAAAAAAGATCTGCTAAGAAATTAATTAACTTTACAATGCGGTTGGACTTACTCCAGCCAAATTATTACATTTCTATAGGGCTAAAAATAAAGAAAAGCGCTGTATAATTGAAACAACCCACACACAGAGCAAGGTTTCTCTCGGAGAGTCTGTAAGGGGAAGCAGTACATGGTGCTGGTTTATCCACACCATGCAATGCAGCCTTTCACATGATTAATACATAATGTGAAATGGTACGTATTTTCAGATGGATTCCCCGCCGGTAATAAATTTGCATGTCATGACTGCATGTTTGACAGTTGACAGTGTTAACACATTGAATTGGCAAATGCAAAAATGACAATTTTTCAGCTGGCGCAGCGCTGCAGCGCTTTGACAGCGCTTGGGCCAGTGATCTCTCTCCAATCCTTCTGTGCCTCTTCCCTGCGAGCTACAAAACAGCACAAGAGCCTCTATTTACAGCATTTCTGTTCCACTTGTCATCTCTGCAAAATCCTCCCTCTCCCTCCAGCGCACCCTCGTGCCAGACCAAAGAGCTTGCCATTACACCCTCTCTGGTAGCCCATCTCCCTGCAGGACCCTTCGAAGCCGACACCTCACATATCTATTTATTGTGCCATTGCAGTGTAATCAGCACCTATTTAATCTCTTTGGCTTAATTAGTCAAACTACCTTATAAAATCATAAGATTCCTGGCTCAGATTTCCAAAGGAATTTTAAGGGATTTCTTATCTCATATCCTATTAAAAAGAAACACTGCATGAATGCCTGATGCCTCTAGCCTTTTTTGGTTTTTTTCCTTTCTTTTTTTTTTTAATTTTTCTTTTTCTTTTTTTTTTCCTTTTTTTTGAAACTGCAGCCTTTGTAGAAGTGCACCTCTACACCCATTAGGACATCCACTCTGCCACACAGCGTATCAGAGATGCCATTTCGCTAGAACAGATAGTTAGTGTAATGACAGATTGCACTCCATCAAAGGGTCTATTGTAAGGAGATATAACATGAAAGAAAAAATCGTTTTCTCCAGGCTTCTGTTCTTGTTGCCAGGTAAGTAGGTGGCTGAAAATTGACGAAATCATCCCAATGTATGGATGAAGTGTTCATTTTTTGAAGCCAGCTAAATACTGTCTAATATAAAACAGAACTATCTGCTTTGCATTCCTGGCTTTCCCGCCTCATTACTTCCCGCTTCAACTAACGCTGAACCTGTAACTGGTAGGCATTTTTCCTCTTCTAAATGTATTTTTAAAAGATTCTTTTTTTTTATCTAATACTCTTTGCACAGGGTGGATGCAGCAAGACCACAGATACCACTTCCCAAACGCCTACTTGCTTACAAGTCAGGAATAAATGTATTTCAAGTCCACCATCTCCACTGGAGCTCCAGCCTACATCTATCCAGCCCGGAACTGCAATTATTTTTAATATATTCATTATGGTCTACATGTGTGATGGTTTTGCATAGTTTTGGTAGTGGGGTGGCTTCTGTGCGAAGCTGCTAGAAGCTTCCTCTATGTCCAATAAAGTCAATGCCACCGGCTCTGAGGACCTGCCACTGGCCAAGGCTGAGCCCGTCAATGATGGTGGTAGCCCCTCTGGGATAATGCATTGAAGAAAGGGGAGAAAAAAACTGTGCAGCAACAGCCAGAAGAGAGGAGTGAGAATATGTGAGAGCAGATACCAACTCTGCAGATACCAACGTCAGTGAAGAAGGAGGGCAAGAAGGTGCTTCTGGCACCAGAGCAGAGATTCTCCTGCAGCCCGTGGTGAAGACCATGGTGAGGTAGGTTGTCCATGGTTGCTGGGGCACATGGAGGTCTATGATGGAGCAGATATGCCTCTGCAGCCCTATGAGGACCCCACACTGGAGCAGGTGCATGTGTACAAATGAGGCTGTGACCATGTGGAGACACCACGCTGGAGCAGGCTCCTTTCAGGACCTGTGATCCCATGGAGGAGCCATGCTAGAGCAGTCTGTTCCTGAAGGATTGCATCCCATGGAAGGGACCCATGCTGCAGCAGTTCCTGAAGACCTGCAGCTCATGGGAAGGACTCACATTGAAGAAGTTCATGGAGGACTGTCTCTCATGGGAGAGACACCACGCTGAAGCAGGGGAAGAGTGTGAGGAGTTCTCCTCCTGAGGACGAAGGAGACAGTGTGTGGTGAACTGACTGCAACCGTCATTCCCTGTCTCCAAGCATCACGCAGGAGAGGAGGGAAAGAAATGGGGAGTGAAGTTGATTCTAGTAAGAAGGGAGGGGGTGGGGGGGCATGGAGGAAGGTGTTTTAAGATTTTATTTTATTTCTCATTATATTATTCGGACTTCTAATAGGCTAGAAATTAAATTTCTTTGCCAGAGTCAAGACTGTTTTGCCTGTGATGGTAATTGCTAAGTGGTTATCTGTCCTTATCTCAACATATGAGCCTTTCATTATATTTTCTCTCCCCTGCCCAGCTGAGGAGGAGTGAGAGACAGTGGACACCGGGAGTCCAGCCAGGATCAACCCACCATGACATGGAGTACAACAAAGTGTTTCATGTCAAAGATTTCACATGCCAGCTCTGGCTTTTCTCCAATATATTGCGAGGAGATGTTTAGGAGTTCATCTTCTGCTATTGTAATAACTAACGGCCTCAAGCTGTAACAGGGTAGGTTTCGACTGGACATTAGGAAAAATTCTTCACAGCAAGGGTGGTCAGACCCTGGAATAGGCTGCCCAGGGAGGTGGTTGAGTCCCCATTCCTGAATGTGTTTAAGAGGCATTTAGATGTGGTGTTGGGGGATCTGGTGTACAGGAGGACTTTGTAGAGTGGGGTTGATGGTTAGACTCATTGATCCCAAGGGTCTTTTCCAACCTGAAGGATTCTATGATTCTATGATAATTCTTTGCTTAACATTTTTTTTTTCTATCTATTAGAGTCTTAGTTCCTAAATTTCAAGGTGCTGTGATCAGGAATGGTCTGCAGCTGGAAGAACAGTGGTGTTTCTGGATGTCCAACCCAGAAAGCCTTTACTCTTGATACGGGGGAAGCTAATGTTCTATAAAAACTCCCCCTTGCAGCAGTTGCTTGGCTCCTGCCTTATCTGCAGTATTTGCTGCCCTTTTGCTAAAGGGTCAGCATGGATTTCTAAGGCATTTGTGTAAGTATTTTTCTCTTTCTGCTTCCTTTCTGCATTTAGTAAGCCTCGCAGGTCAGAGGATTTGTGTTGGGTGGATTACAGACAGTCCAGAAGGATTTGTCACCAAATGCATTTCTTATGCTTAAGGTATTTCTTATTTTTCAGACTCGCCTTTCTTCCCAGGAAGAAACTGTTTGTCCATTTGAATCCAGCCCACTGGGGAACATCCCACTCCTTTTCTACAAGGAGCCCCCAGGGAGAAGCGTGTTCCCACAGCAGTTTTGGGTGCTTTTCTGAGCTTGTCAGTGTTCAGCCGAGCAACAGCTTTCAGTTCTTTTTTCTGCTCTCTGCAGGACCTTTTGTCTAGTCGGTCCTTCATTATGCTGTTTTTTTCAGTGCTCTAACTCAGCACATAACAGCAATTTGGATCATTCACCTTCCAGCTTATCCTTGGTGTTTTGCTGATTCCGGTGGTCTGCGTTTTGCTGTCCTTATTTCTCAATGTCACTGGCCTTTAGTGCCTTCCCTGTGAGAGTAGGAGCCGCAGTAAATGATCTGGGGATGTCTTGTGACACTTCACAAGGTAGCTTTTTGTTTCTCAAGACTTTGAAACTTATTCTCCCACGCAAGTTCACTTCGCATGCAAACAGTTCCTTGTCTCTCTAGGAAAAAAATCAGAATATTCCATATCTGCTACAAACCACAACAGAGAGGAGTTACTTTCCATCCCATGTTACTGAAAGAAAAAAAACACCATATTAAGTGAAGTCTCCAGATTTCCTCTGTGATCATTTCTGATGTTAGCTCTTCAAATAACCTCTGTCATTCGAACCTAACTGTTCAAGTGGCCTCTGCTTCACTGGGTTTAATGCTGGCCTTTCCTCCCTCTTCATTAAAGGTTATCCAACAAGCTCACAGCTCAAGTTCAAAGGCAGCAGCCCAGCCACTTGCCTGCCACAAAGCATTCAGGAATCAAAGCTGCTTTCCAAAAATCAATGATAAGAGTCCCAGAGGAACTGCTGGTTCCATCACCTCAAAGGTCCAAGATCAATGTTCTCTTCCCAAGAGGAAAACCTGGAAGTGGTCAGTCGCTGGAGATGCTGCCTGATCTGAAATCTAGTTGGTACTTCTCTCCAAGACTGACCTCAGCATTGCTCCTGACTTACAGCAATATCTGCCTTTTATGAAATACCTTTCATTAAGCCTCCTTAAGTCCCTGTTTGCTTTTGGGTTTTTTCTGCTGTGTTGAAAATGAGCAGCAAGACAAGGGCTGATTGTCGTGCAAATGAAATATTTGGTCAAAGTGCAGGGAAAGTAAAAGATTCATTAAGAAGTTGAATACTGTTGAAGGGGAGATATAAAGAAGAATGGGCTAAAAACACACCAAATTAGATTTCTCTGGACTTCTAGAAACTGCTGCCTCTGGATTTCAGAAATGTCATCAGCTGCCTGTAGGTCAGCATGGAATTCGGGACTCTCCCTGCCATACATCCCTGCCAAATTTTCAGGTTTTGCATCAGTAAGTCCTTAGTGCATCATCACCAACACACAACTTGCAAGACTGTATATAAACACACCAAGGAGACAAATTCTCATGGCAGCTCCTTATTTTGTGTCAAAGAGTTGCCACAAAAGAGAAGAAAGCTGCACGTGATACTACTGTTAGCCAGCTTTCAACTATCTGTTCTGACAACAGAGGCAATATTTTTGCTCCCCCAAGACAGGGCTTGAAGACCCATCGCCTGAGACAGAAAAAGAAACTGGCTTAACCTCTCCTTTTACCCAGAATCTCATTAGAAAAAGAGAAGAGCTTACTCCACTTTCCTGATCCACTCCTACTGTTTGGTCTCCATCTGAGCCCTGCTTCTCAGCCAGTCTTTCTGTTTAGGCTGGCATATATCAGCTTTAATTAGGGAAATGTTAGAGGTAAAAGAAAGGAAAAAAATCTAAAAGACATCTTTAATGCTTTCTCTCCGTTTCTCAGCTGCCTTTTTGCATATATGAGGAGAGCAGAAGTGGAGGTTCTGGTCTTTTGTATCTGAAGGATGCATTCTTTAGTGACCAAAGACAGAGCTCACGGTGCCATTAAAGCAAATACTTTATATAAGCAACCCATGGGCAGAGACCAACCACAGACCATTCCGTGAATAAAAATGTAAAACTCAGAGCTCAACAGTACATCACTAATGGGCAAATCGTCAAAATTCAGCACTTTGGGTTGGATCGTTGGTTTTTGTTGTTTTGTTTTTTTTTTTTTTTCTTACAAATGGTTTGCCCAGATCCTTTTTACAATCAGATCTGTCAGCAGCTCCCTGGGGTATTTCTGTTTCTTTGGATTTGCAACAGGAAACATCAACATGTGGAGAAAACTTCAATATACTGCTTATTATACACAACCCCTGAGCATAATGAGCAAGCAGCTCCTGCAATGCTGGGCTGCTGTTCAGGCAAACTACTTATAAACTGGCAAGCAATTTGTCGGACTGTCAAAAGACAAAGATGTCAAGCTGATCAAAGCTCCTCTGTTAAGCTTATAAATATCCATTATTCTAAGGAATCAGAAAAATACTGGGAATGGATACGTAATAGGGCAAAAAGACCCCCATATGCCAGACTGCCCCCAAACTGAAAAAATTAATTCAAATGAAAATACTTGCAAGTGTTCTGCTTCTTGCAGAGAAATAACAGAGACCAGCAAACAGAGACTAAAAATAAACTACCACCGAGGGCCAGTGCGACGGAGAAACACTTTATAGCAATACACCAAACTATTTAGTGAGATAAATATGCTTAATTAGTTGTGGCAGAGCTGGTGAGAAAACAATAGCTTTGTTGCTTATTTTCTGAAAGGCTGTTATTGTGACCATATTTTACTTTGTAGAATTTTTCTATTGTATGTGTGCATTTTAGGTCTGATCCTCAAGAGACAGGAGTTGATGCACTAATTACAATGCAACTTAGGAGAATATCACCAGCTCAGTGTCTTTTACACAATTTCTAAGTACATTGAAGTACAGAAATACTTTAGGAAAACCAACTTGATTTCTAAAGCAGTTTCTGCTTTTACTTATATTTACTTGGAAGCAAAGAAGATTTTGGAGAGGTTTGTTGCATACAACCATTGGCATCAGGAGTCTGCCCAAACCAAGGTGTGATCTCCAATGTACCATTGTCCTTTGGTTTGTCCAAGTGTCCTGTGATCTAATGCCACCTCCTTACCATCATTTAAAAGGGTCAACAATGCAACGTGAGTGGGCATTGAATCTCTTAAGTGTAGCAAATGGTTTCAAGACTCTTAAAAATTATCTCAAGAGATGGAGTGTGGAAAGAATCAAAGCACAACTGCTGCTGTGCCACAGGTCAACACTGACCTTTGCAGAGCTGCACAGAAGAGAAGAGGAAAGAAGACAAGATGGTAGGCTGCAAATGGATGAAAGAAAAGCAGAAGAAGCTTGACTGCGAGGTTTTCCTGTGCTATCACAGGCTCAAGCTCTAATTAAAGCCAAGAATTTATGCAAAAGTTGGTTTTTAATTATCTTTTTTAATGCTTGTTATGAATAGGCTTCTTCTATGAATGGGACTTAAGTGCTACTGAATTGGGGGGGAAAAAAATGAAGAAGAAAAAGTAAAAGTAAAGATGGAAAGGAAAATCAGAAAACAAAGGCCAGAAAGGGAAATTAGTACCTACCATGAAACACCTGCAGGAGACATTTAAGAAACTCAAAGGGACAGTGGTGCAACGGTTTGACCATTCAGAGCTTGGGGAAATAGGTAGCATCCTCAGGATATCTTGCTTGAAGCCACTTGGGTTGTTCAGTTCTGTGATTGCAGCACAGCTCACTCTTCCTCCACTGATTGTTGCCCTTCTTATTGTGTAATTAAAGAATTTTCTTAATAATTGATGCCAAGCGAGGCATTTCATTAATTATCACCAAAACCACGACAGAAACAAGGGGAGACAGTGCTCTAATCACATTCATACTGGGATAGCCTGATTTTTTTTCTCTCCCTCCCATAGCACTGGTAATTGCTCCAGTGAGCAACGAAAGCACAAAAATAAGTGAATTTAAGGTGACTTTGACTCCACATAGGCTGAAAGAAGAAGAAAGTTCCTTGCAGGTAGGAAAAAGATATACTGGAATAGTTTCCCCTAATAGCGGGAGGTAACAACAGACCTAGCTGTCCTTCTGTCCAGAGAAGAGTTGATATGGAAATGAAGGGTTTCCCCTCATTAAATGGTTTCTGTTATGGGATTGTCAAGACCACTATGGCAAGAGGGAAGAGACATTGACAATGTTACACGCACTGCAAAATACATGCAGCCAGCAAGAACATCACACCCATCACATCCAGGGGAGTCCCTTGGTGGACTTGAGATTCTTCTCTTGATCTTCAGTTGGTAAACACTCACTCAGGATGCTCCTTACTGTATTTTCTCTACATCAGTCTTAGCACAACACTGAATCTGGTTCCAGACTGGCACTGGGCTCTCAACAAGTAAAATGACTTGAGGACTCAGCAGGTATGAAGCTTTCTAGGTTGGTTCCCTGAAATGGGTGTGCCTGTTTTTCTTACTTTCCTTCAGTCCCACTAAGTGATAAACACATGCTCCAATTTGCTTTGAATTTAGCCCAGGCCGGCAGTTATCCAGACTACATCAGTCAAAGTAATGACAGCCAAGGAGATTAAAAAAGAAAACGTGAGGAGGAGGGTGCCACTGCAGGAGATGGTAATTGAGGAACTATGAGAATGTTCATTGAGTTTGACAATTTCAGGCTAAAAGACTTCTGTCCCGGTGGATATTTTATCTCCCGTTTAACCCTTCACATCTCACCTTGCACCTCAGTCCCACATCAACCATTGGGACTTCCCTAAGTACCCCACCAGAGCTCTACACAACAAGTTATTGCCTACCCTGGTGAGTCATTCCAGGTGAGCAATTGCTGGTGGCCCAAGCAGGGGAAATTCACCATCTCCCAACGCCCAGTCCTTGAAAAGGCAACAAAGGTCATGTTGACCCAGACTCCAGGCTCACTTCTCCTAAGAGGATCATAAAATCATAGAATGGTTTGGGTTGAAAGGGACCATAAAGATCACCTTATTCCAACACCCCTGGCCTGGGCAGGGACACCTCCCACCAGACCAGGCTGCTCCAAGCCCCGTCCAACCTGACCTTGAACCCCTCCAGGGATGGGGCTGCCAGATTCTCTGGGCAACCTAGGCCAATGCCTCACCACCCTCAGGATGGCCTGAGGTGGACCAGTCAAGCACCGTTAATTGAGTATAAAATCCCTGGTGAACTGTGGGTAGTTGTGTGGGAATGATGTTTCCTACTTGGTTAGAGGTCTTTTTGCTGTGCTGGCCTTAACTACCACTCTGATTAGAGGCCTCTCTGTGAAAGATGGATCCCCCTCATGATGTGTTGGCTCTTCATAAAAAGACATAAGGGAAGATGGAACTTTAGTTATTTGCTGATTGCTGACTTTTTTTCCTGGTGCTCCTGCCCTGCTTTTGGCCCTACCCTGGCTGAGATTTGTTGCTTTTGCTTCTAATCAAATTAATTTGCTTTGTTTTAATCTAATTAATCAAATTAATTACAGCCTTCCAGTATCTGAAGAGAGCCTACAGGAGAGCTGGAGAGGGACTCCTTGTCAGGAAGCACAGTGATGGCTTTAAATGGGAAGAGGGGAGATTGAGATTAGACACCAGAAAGAAATTCTTTGCTGTGAGGGTGGTGAGGCACTGGAACAGGTTTCCCAGGGAAGTTGTGGATACTACATCCCTGGGAATGTTTAAGGCCAGGCTGGATGGGACTTGGAGCAACCTGGTCCGGTGGGAGGTGTCCCTGCCTGGGGCAGGGGGGTTGGATGATCTTTGAGGTCCCTTCCAACTCTAACCATTCTATGATTCTATGAATTCCAGTGTTTGGGGTAGCCTTTTCTGTTGCTGTAGGGATTTTCTTTCCTCTTCCCTACCTAGGTACACTGCCAGAGTTAGTTTCCACTGCCTCTTAAGAATAACCTTCCTTTTCTATTTTTTCTTATATATTGCTAAACTGCTCTGTAGGTAGGTGTCTTCACAAGCGCAATACTGCAGATTGTACTGATGAGCTCCAAAGGTATCTGGGGTAGGATCTGATAGATACAACTAACAATTCTAATATCTTCTGGAACAGTCAGTTCAGCATGCCCACCAAGCGGCTACATCCACCGTATTCACTAACAAGTCAGCTCGAGGGGTTGGCATTTACAGCAAATCACTCGAGTCTGTACCTTTTGATTTCTCCACGGCTCTTCCAGTGTTGCAGAAGCACAGAGGTCTCGAGGTGACAGGGAGCTCAGGTGATCTCAGCTGTGCATTAACTTTAAATACTAAGCAAAGCAAAGAAACAATACAGGGTAATGAAAATTGACTTTTATTTTTGAGCACAGAAGAACCCTAATTCTATGGGTTAAATCATGTTTCCAGTCTGTGGCGGAAATGAGCACTCCTCTGCTGTTGGATTATTCATACAGCATAGTTTCAGGGTTAGTCCCTCAGTCCCCTGTTGGATTTATCCAAGGAAGTCTAGGGAGCTGCTGATGTGAGCGGAAGAGGTGATTTCTCCTGAAGAAGGGTTGTAAATGAGGAAAATAAGTCGAATACGGGCACAGCATCTTCTACTGCAAAAGAAAACCTCAACAATATCTGTATGCTGGTGATCCCCAATGAAAAATCTCAGCTCCCAGAAAAGCATTAGAAATAAATCTGCACACAGAAGTTATTTTGGGTCCTGCCCAGCACCTTCAGCATCCTCCTACACGTATGGTCTGTGCTAGACTTTTAATCTGTGATACAGCTCAGCAGCTTTATAATCCAGGAGACCGTGATGTTCAAGTTTGGAGTAACTTGATTACCTAAGGGACCTTTCCTGGCCTCACCTTGTTATCATCCTTTTTAATATGATTCTCCTTGAGAAAAAAAAAAAAAGAAAAAAAAAAAAAACCACCAAAAAAACCCCCCCCAACCAAAAAAAAAAAAAAAAAAAAAAAAAAACAACCAAGCATCAGCAAATGGAGTCTGGCAAGAAATGAATCAAATAAACTTAAAATAGTGTCATGGTGCTTATATTAAATTTCTTCTGACTTAAGCTGTACTTCTGAGAACCCTACTGTTTGTAGCTGAAAAAGAACTGATGACATCAGCAATTTACCTCATCATATCACTGTATGATGATAATATTTTCTCCAAGTCCTTCTGAGTTCATCTGAAGTGGTTTTAAAGATTGTATACAGTGTATTTGTACTTAAATTATTCTACTTTCAGAATCCTGGTGAGCTGAGGCAGCAGGAGATAATCTGTTGGACAGCTTGAGACACTTTTCTAACAGTTTTAATATTGCTGCAATTGTCTTCTTGCTTCCTACAAGGCACAGCACTAAACTTGCATTTGAGGACCTCTCACCGAGCAGGTTCATCCTCATCATCATCATCACCAGGTTAGAGATTTTGTAGGAGGCAAAAAGTCCCTGAAATCTGGGAGGCTTTTGTCATCAGTCTCAGTGACAGCAGTACCAGGTGCTTCTTGTTTTCTCTTACTAGTCATTACAGGTGTTTCTTGTTTTCCCTCACTGGTCCTTTCAGGTGCTTCTTCTTTAATTTACCAGGCCTGTCTTTATTTCCTCTCTTCTTCACCAAACCCTATTTAGTTCCCTCTTTGAGTTTTGTTTGTTTTTGTTCAGCTAGACATTGGTCTGTGATATATATGTATATATATTAAACTTTTTCTTTTTTCAGTTAAAGCTCTAGACATTTTAGTTTTTCTTACAGGACGTAGGTGGGCTCATGCTCTTCTCTGGTGTCCAAGTTACAGCCATGGGCTACTGCAGGACAGATGGAGGACTGCTACTCTGGACCTTCAAGGGCTTTATGGTAAGGATCGTCCTGTGGAGCCAGGGGTTATAAAAAAACAGCTGGGGGGAAAAAAAAAGGTGGGTGGATAAACAGGTCCTCATGCTGAGGGTGCTCCATTTCTTCATACCTTGTTGTTGTTACCTAGATCCAAATCATGTCAAACCGCACCAGATTGTGTTGCAAATGGAATGAAGCAGAGCTATGATAATTCAGCCTCACAATGAACCTGAAAACCTTAGACTTTTCTGAAAAATGCCTCAAAAGTTAAATCCACCACAGAAATTCCTCCCAGTTAAATGTTATGTGAGCAATGCATGTGACCTTTCAAATGTGTTTGACTGAATTATCGTCTCAAATTATCAAAATTTCTTCATTTAAAATACTAGTTTTGAATGCTGAAGTTGTCTATATTTTTTGTGTGTGTGTTCTCACCTTTGCAAAGCTGAAGGCCCTTACCCGGCTAAAGGACAGAACACACTAAAAGTAATACTGACCCTGTTCCTTTCTTTTTCTTTTTCCTTCAAATCTCTCCAACTTTTGCTCGGGTGAAGGGCTGCTATTTTTGGAAGGAGTTTATTTCTTTTTCTCTCTAGGCTGGCCCAATTCTCCTGCTTACCACAAGAGATGCAAATAAATGTTTCCTTCTTCCCTGTGGTCAAGGATGAGACAACCCTTGGGTGTCACAGAGCTTAGTGTTTTGGGGGCCAGGCAGCTTTCTGTGTAATTTGGCAAATGGTTGGAACTTTCTCAGAGCAGAGATGGTTCCCTTTGAATGTGCTGAGATGTCCCCAGGTGAAGTCCTTATCCCCGTCCTCAAAACCTCTCTTTATCTTCTTTCTCCCCATCATTAAGATAGGGCACTTCTTCTCATCCCACACGCACAGTGGGAGCCTGGTCTTTCTCCAGAGAGGATGCAAATTCCAGCAGTATCCCCCATGCTTTGAACCAGAATAATATGGGAATCAGCAGTTTCCTAAAACCAGAGGGGTTTGTTTGGCTTTTTTTTTCTTTTTCAAACAGAAGCACTATGTTTCTTAACAGCCTGCAGATTGTACTTCTCTAAATTTATAACAGTGGCCGTTACTCCTTGGTTTCTGGGAATTAATCTCTAAAAAGTCTCTAGTGTTCTTATTTTATCTATCCCGTCAGGTGTCCCATTACCTCAATCAAATCAGACTTTCCTTAGAGCAGAATGGCAAAGAGAAAAGCACACCAAAAGCTCTAACCCTTCTACAAGACTACATGCTAATAGAATTATTTCAGTCTTTAAACGCCTGGTTTTGCTCTCTTTGGTCTAAACAATTTGGCATTTCTTGAAACATGAAGTGGCCTGTATTTCTTAACAATATGTGCAGTACAAAGAGCTCCTACATTTTCTTTTCAAGCCAAACTAAAGAGTGGAAGCAGCTGCTCAGCATTGCTCAGACAACTTTCATTCCTGTTAAAAGGAACTGGCAGTTTGTTTTTCTTAGCAACCGGCAAACTCTTTTTATGGAGCTTGCACAGGAGCAGTGAAAGCCTGGGAGAAAAATCTCCACCTGTTGATGAAAGGGGCTTTCAATTTTTGGATGAAAATGCAAAGGGGAGCATTGGAACAGATGGTTACACTCTCCTGAAGTGAAAAGGGAAGGATTCGTGTCAGAAAATTGTGGCCGAAAACATTCCATTTCCACCCCAAACCTCCCTCTGTTTAGTAGTGAAAAGTGTTAAAAATACAGTGCTAGAGAAGGTCCACAGCCACTCAAAAAAGTCACCATTGGTGTGTTAACTGAAAAATCACTCACTTCCTCAGAAATCCCATCTGTGTAGCTTAGTTTTCATCATTTAGGAGGAATAAATAAACACACATACAGCCCTGTGTATATACGTTTACAAAGAAGTATATGTATGTAATTTATGTGGAGAAAATGAGTTCTGTGTTTTTCCTATTAACTTAGAATATTTCCACATTCATTATTGTTCTGTTACTGGTTTCCAAACTACACATTTCTAATTTCCATAATTTAAGTTATTGTGGAGTTAAATTTCTTTAGACTACAGTTCTTGTTACAAGTCAGGCTATTTTTCAATAATATGGAACACTTTCATTAAGGGAGAAAAATGCCTTTTCACCTATTCATCACTGGTTTGAGTCCTGACTAGTGCTGGTAAGCAAGGACCTCCTTTAAGTACAAAGCTTTTACTTGAGTGGTACTGACTCTTTTTTAATCTAGAGAAAATTAGTTTCATTAATTAATGTAGAAGTATGGAATATAAATCTGTAGAAAATTTAAAAAACCAAAATGAGCCAGCATTAAATTAAGGGAGAGAAAATGAGTGGATTTTCCAATTCTTTGTTCTCTTTGACTTTGATTTGGGTCCTGGGACCTGCCCAAGCAGAAATTGGTGCAGAAGGGTGGCTGTGTAAAAAGTCATAGCTTTGTGATGGGTAAAATTAAATGGCTTGCTGGGTTGAATTGTCCCATCTGGGAGCGGAAAATATTTGAAGCAACAGAATACCCTAACAGGAATGTACCACCATCTTAGCAAAGATAGTCAGGGCCATGTAAAAGAAATCTCTGTGTATGAGTCTTTCAATACTTTGAAAGTCTGAGATCAAGTCTATGTCAGTTGTTTAGTCTCCATTCACAGTTAATGGATGGAGATGGCATCTGCCAGGGTTCAACACATCTTACTAAAGGAGTGGCTCATCTTGTTCTACTCATCTGGAAAATCCCTTTAATTCTGGTTGTGGAGGGTGCAAGATAAATGTAAATTTAATGTGAAAATTATTGTCTTCTAAATGAGAAGATAACCAACTCTGGCATGAGAATGATTGTCCTTCTAAATTATCTGTTCTAGCTTGGGCTTAACTTTAAAAGATTCACTAAGAGAACTTGCCCAGGTCGTGTAAAACACCAGACACAATTACAGTAATTGTTGTTTCTTGCCTGAAGAAAACCAAATAAACTCAAACTCTGGTCCTGCATTCAGCTTCTGTAGACATATCCACATCCTAAGAGGATAAAACATTGACCAGGTCCTTCAGAACAGTGAGGCAGAGGGTATCCAGACACCTCCACAGGGTCTTCTCTGGTAGGTTTGACTTCATTGTGTACCCCTGGGATTTCTCTGCCCCCTTGGAGGCGAGGTTCACAGGCACTGTGTAGAAGCACTTCAGGACCTCTGCAGGACTAGGAATTGCTGACAACATGCCTCAGAAAGAGCTGGTTCAGCACTTAATTCACTGAGCAATGACCAAGAGCTGCCAAAACAGCTTAAAAGCATTGGACAGATCCATGTCCAACTCATAACATATCAAGAGAAGTCATCATTTATAAATGAAAATGAGTCATCCTATTTTAAATAAATCCAGTCTGAATTTCATCAGAAGTGCCCTTGGTGCTGAGAACTACCTCCATGTATAATCTTAAATTATAAAGTTTCAATTCTTTGAGAGCAAGAAATCTTCTGTGTCTCTGCTGTGGATGGCATGGGTCACCAGAATATCTCCTCTTTCTCTCCCTGTACCCTGTGCAACTTCAACTGTATGCTGTGGTGGGTTGGAAATGCCTGAAGATGACCAGCATGCCAACAAGGAGTTATTATATGGTGAAGTGCAATTAAAAGGCAAAAGCCAGCATGGTCACAGGGCTGTAAACCTGCTGTGAAGAGTAGTACATCCAGAAGTGGGCAACAGGGGAGATGGACAGCAGGAGTGAAAGCTTGAACTGTCTTGGGTTATGGCTCCTCAGCTCATTGTTGTCCACCAGGTGAGTGTCAGGAGTTAGAATCATAGAACTGTCTTGGTTGGAAGGGACCTCTCAGATCGAGTCCAGCCATCAACCTAACATCGACAAATTCACCACTAACCCCTGTCCCTCAGCATTACGTCTGTCCAGCTTTTAAATACCTCTGGGGACGGTGACCCCTCCACTTCCCTGGGCAGCCTCTTTCAATGCTTGAAAACCCTTTCAGAGTAAAAACCTCTTCTTGATATCCATCCTAAACCTTCTCTGGTGCAAATTGAGGCTGTTTCCTCTTGTCTTATTGACCATTACTTGGGAGAAGAGACTGACCACCCCCACCTCTTTAACATACTTTCAGGTGATATATCCACTTATGTGGTCTTCAACACCCTGCTATGGGATGCCAAACGTTTTCCTCTTCCTTGAAGGTGGACCATGTCCTGCTGTGCTGCTGGGGCAAATGAAGACCTCAGGCATCATCAGCCACCACCCTTCCTCAGTGAATGACTGACAAACTTACTGACTGCACAGAAATTAGACAGCTTTCAGACCACCTGGCTGACCAGCACAAATTCTGGTGGCACTTGTTTCTTCTTTTCTTTTCCCCTAGACAAATCATTCCTCTCAATGTTTGTGAAGTCACCTGTGGGTAAAACTCCCTGTGCATCAGCTGAGTTGTGATGGTTTTCTCCCTGCATCTCCTCAGTCTGCAGCAAATGCAAGATAAATGGGCTGGTTTAACCCTCCTCCATGAGCTCACAGCAGAACCGTTACTGCAGATGAGGCTGTGCATGGCATCTCCTGCCAGGAAAATAAAGCAACTCTGCAAGAGCTTTGAGTAAACGAATCCCGTAGTGAAAGCCCATCTCACGTTCTCAGGATAGTTTGCTTCACTCAGCTACTTATGCTGCCAAATCAAGGCACAGTTTCAATTTCTGTATCCGAGACAGGGAAAAGTTCAGTCATGAAAATTTCAGAACTGTGGGTGCTCAACCACATCAGGCAGGTGATGGTGGAGGCATCAGCCCCACAGCATTTTGAGCTCACCATCTTTCGACATCACAGAGGTGAAATCACATTTTCCCAGACTTGTCTCTTTGTCCATGATGTTTGTGCATGTAACCCACTTCAAAATCTGCAGCCAAGTCTTTATAGGGAGAGTATCTTTTTGCATTGCCAAGTCTTTCATGCACAAGTTGGTTTTGTTTAATCTTCAGCCTGACCTTCCAATCTAAAGCAGTCTTGCATTAACTTTCCAAAGGTCGTATCTACAGAATCCTGAGTCAGTGGATCTTGTGGAGTGTCAGTATACTTATATATATTTTTTAATTGAGTTCTGGACCCTAATTATACTCAGTTTGTTCTGCATGAGATCAACAAGGCAGGTGGAAAATCAGCCTCACAGGGCAGCTGACGATTCTCTGCAAATGCTATTTTTCACCTGCTGCTGAGAAGGGATGTGCAATGTGGGTTGATACAGCTGACTGGCACTCTGTTAAATTCACTGTGCTGTCCAAGTGGCCATCTACACTTCTCTGGTGGCCAGTGGGCAGAGAAGCACCTCCAGGGCATGTCCTGCACTTCAGGAGGGATTGGATCTGTCTCCATTGCAGAGAGATCAGATAACCTTTTTGAAGACTTGCTTTCACATGCGAAAATTGAAATGGTGTGATGTCTACCTTTGGGGGCCTGGGTTGTCTTGTTTTTGGTTTTTTGTTGGTGTTTTGTTTTTTTTTTTTTTTTTCCTCTCACTCTGCACACCTTTCTTGTGGCAACTGCAAAAGCTTGATGTGAAGCAGCTCCTCTGGCTAGATCTGGGAACAGCCAGAGTACACAGACTGCTCAAGATAAAGGGAAGGGAACAAACTTCCTTTCCTCCCTCTAATCTCCTGCTGTAACAGCAAGGCAGTAGCAGAAGTCTTTTGTATGCCCATACACACCCCTTCCTGACTCTCAAATGGGATTTGGCATCTCCCACCTGCATCAACTGCCAAAATAATTGTGGTGTGGATGGTGTCAAAATAAACGCAGGTAGCTCTAGATGTTCAAGACTCTTTCTACAGAGGTTTGCCAGGCACTTCTGAAGTAGAATGAGAAATACTTCAGTCTCGTGTGTGCTGTTCTGTAGTCAACTCTGGTCTTTGTGGTGCCTGCCTATTATGGCTGGGAATTCCCAAGTGACCAGAGGTACTGTGGGCTACACCATTATATTTTATACTATTGGTATATACCAATTGGAGTGCCTGAACCACAATGGCTGTATCATCTTGACTTTGTAAATCGTACAAGTGACATGCAACCAGATGGTTGTGGCATTCATCATCTGCTGCAATAAAAACTTAATATTCCAGACCAGCTAATCTCTTCTGGGGTTTACTGGTAAATACCTGAAGTACCTCCCAGATAAACTGATATGTTCCTACTAGAGAAATTGGTGCGTTATGGTCTAGACAAGTGGTTTGTATGGTGGGTGGAGAACTAGCTGAGAGGCTGCCCACAGAAGGTGGTGATCAATAGCTCCTTTTCAAACTGGCAACGTTCACAAGTGGGGTCCCCCTCCAGGGATCAATATTAGGCCTGAGGCACTTTAATGTCTTCCTTAGTGATCTGGATGATGAGATGAAATGCTGATGCAGTTTGTTGATAATACCAAAATGTGTGAGGAAGTGGACACTTTGGAAGGGAGAGCCTCTCTGCAGGAAGACCTGGACAGGCTGGAAGAGTGGGCTAACAAGGACAAGTGTAAGGTCTTGCACCTGGGAAAACATAATCCAGGAGGGAGGAACAGACTGGGATCTACCTGGATGGGAAGCAGCTCTGGGACTGGGGGTCCTGGTAGAAAACAAACTCAATATGAGTGACCAGTGTACTGCTGTGGCAAAAAAACAGCTAACAGGATGCTGGGCTGCATCAACAAGGGCATTATCAGTAGGGATAAAGAAGTCATCTCACTCTATGAAGTGCTTGTCAGGCCACACCTGGAGTATTGTGTTCATTTGTGGTTTCCACTGTAAAAAAAATTAAATGAACAGGCTGGAGAGGGCCAGAAACAGGCTACCAAGATGACCAATAGACTGGGAAGCCTCCTGTATGAGGAAAACCTTGAGAGAATTGGAGCTGTTCAGCATTGAGAGAAGGTGGCTTAGGAGAGACATTATCACTATGTTTAAATATTTAAAGGGTGGCTGTGAAGAAGATGGAGACTCCCTTTTTACAAGCAGTCAGATGGAAAAGATGAGGGGTAATGAGTACAAGTTAATGCTGGGGAGGCTCCAATAAGTCACAAGGAAATTTTTTTCACAATTAAATCAATCAGCCACTTGGATAATCTAACCAAAGAAGTGGTGGATTTCCCCTCACTGGCCACTTGTAAGATTCAGCTGGACAGTGTGCTGAGCCACCTTGTCTAGATCAGGTTTTTGCCAAGGAAGCTTGGACCAGATGATCCTTGAAGTCCCTTCCAACCTGGTATTCTATGATACCTTTCCAACAGTTCACTCTATCCTTATGTATTATCACATCCCTCAGCTTGTCCATGTCTGCTCCTATACAAATGGAAATGAGCACTTCATTTTCAGCTATAGAATTTCTAAGGCATGTAATGGAAACAAACTGCTGGGAGTGGTGAGACAGTTGCTCTGGCTCCTGATACAAATACAAAAAAGGTAAAGAAAACTAACATCATTTGGCACGCTCAAGATGAACTTTAGGGCACCATGCAACTCGACCACCTTCACTCAGCCTGGATCATGGAGCTGCATTCCCTAAAATAGTGGTAGCTGGATTCTTAAACCAGCATAAATCGGGTGTGAATCTGGAGCGCAGCAGATTTTCACTGCTGTAGTGGATGTTCAGGTGTGCATATTGCCCTTACCTCTGCTGGTCTCACACTGGCATAAATCTTTGGTTTCAAAGTCTGGTCCGACACCTATTAAGTTATCAGAGAAGAGGAAGCAGAATATTTCTCAAAACAAAATTAAATCCAACATCTGAAAAGTACAAGATTCTGAGCCTTTCATTATGCTATACAAGGTATTTTACCACACTTTTCAGTATTACACAGTATTTTATAATCTTTGATATAGTGAGGCTCTGATGCTGTTTCCATAAACTGAGCACAGGAAAGCAGCATTAGTCTCGTGTTCCTTGTCTTTTCGGAGAGACTGTAAGGTCATTTTTGTCTCCACAATTCTGGCAGAGCAGAACTGCAAAGAAAAGCCAATTCTAATAACCCTTTATAGAGGTAATAGAAGAGGAAGAAAATGGGAAGAAGAAAAAGGAGAGAACAGCAAAGAAAATTATATGATATGTAGCCTTATCTGGTGAAACCCAGTAATTGCAGGAATTTTCTGCCCTCTTCTATTAAGCACTTTTTAATTAAAACAACTCAAATAAACCCCACATTGATCATCAGTGTGACACTGACCATTGTGTCCAAAATTAAATACTAAAAGGTTATGCTCTGACTTTGATGTGGGGGTAATGCAGGAGGGTTGGCCCCTATACAAAGACCCATACTGCTCATAAATCTTTCACGGGTTCTTGGCCCTGTAGTATGAATTTAAGTAGTTTAAATTGTTCTGTGTATTTGCTGACCTTAAGGGGATTTTGATGCAAATTCTGACCTACTCTTTAGCATGTGAAGAAGTCCAGAGTTGGTCAAATGTTAGAGCAGCTAGGCTGTATCTAGGGTGATTTCATCTAGATGGCCTGGCTACCAAATGAGATAATCCTTGGAAACGGGGTTTCTGATCTAAAGCCCTTTGGCAGTTTTTTGAGTTGGTATTAACAGGCCTTGGATGAGGTCCCTGTGGTCTCCAGCACTTCTGCGGTGCTGTAGGAAAGGAAAATGGAACGGGTCCAAGATTTGTTCCAACTAAGAAAAAAGTTTAAAGAAAACCCGGATTGTCTAGGTGGAATAAAGCAGCATTGTGCTGGTAGAAATGGATTTGAAGATAGCTGCTTGTTCTCACCACCACAGGCTCCCATCTTTTCCTGATAGCAGAGGACGTAAGGCTTGGAAAAGCCTTTCTGCTTCCCTGAATTCTTGCCTACACTCTTTGCAGAGGCAGTGACACTGGTGGAGCAGAGCCAGGCTGTCCTCTCCCCATGTTGCTCCCACCCTACTTCTCCTGAAGGAGCAAAATAAGAAGGCAATGAACAAGCAGTGGGAAGTGCCATGAGTGGCTCTACAGGATTTTAGGGCAGAGTGGCTGGAGCTGCCCAGTGGAAAAAGACCTGGGGTGTTGGTCAACAGTGGTTGAATGTTAGTCAGCAGTGTGCCCAGCTGACCAAGAAGGCCAACAGCATCCTGGTCTGGATCTGGAACAATGTGGTTAGCAGGGTGGGACAGTGACCGTTCCCCTGTACTGGGCACTGGTAAGGCCCCATCTTGAGTGCTGTGTCCAGTTTTGGGGTGCTAACGAGAAGAAAGGCACTGAGGGGCTGGAGTGTGTCCAGGGAAGGGACATGGCACTGGTGAGGGGTCTGGACCACAAGTCTTGTGAGGAGCAGCTGAGAGAAGAGGGTGATGTTCAGCCTGGAAGAGGCTGAAGGGAGACCTTCTTGCTCTCTCCAACTCCCTGAAAGGAGGGTGTAGCCAGAGGGGTTGGTCTCTCCTCCCAAGGAACCGCCGATGGGACAAAAGTAAATGATCTCAAGTTACCCCAGGGCAGGCTTAGGATGGATATTAGGAAAAAATTTCTTCACAGAAAGGGTTTCCAAACACTAGAGCAGGCTGCCCAGGGAAGTGGTGGAGTTGTGGTGTTTGAAAGCCAGGTGGATGTGGTGCTGACGGACATGGTTCAGTGGTGGTTTTTATCAGTTTTGGGTTGATGGTTGGAACTGATAATTAGAAAGGTCTCTTTGAACCTCAACCGTTCTATGAGTGTCCTCCTGGAGGCCTTCTCAGGACAAGTAGTGACTACAATCTCAATGCTGTTGAGACCATGACTGCATTGTGAGAGGTTTGCTGTCTCATTGTGTTATCAGCAGACCTGAACATGACTTTCTAGCTCATAAGGGACAACACTTGCCCTCCAGCCCAGAGCACCTGCAACTCCCTCCTGGAGGAACGGGAGTGGGGATACATCTGAGGGCAGCAGAGACATGCCATTCTGTCTTCAGGACAAGGGAAAAAAGCAGAAAGCAACCCCAGGTTCCCATGAGAAATACATACCAATTCACCCCTGGCCCATGTCGTTTCCCCTGCCCTGACCACAGGAATGTGTTTTGCTTTTTCTGGTGACTTCACTCTTCCAAGCCAGAGGGTCAGATTGACCTTTATTTCTGCAATCAGCTCCTCTAATGAGCACTCCTTAAGCACATGCACGCGCCAAGGAAATTAAGTGAAGCCTGTGACACTGTGTTTATATTTAGCCATCCCAGAGGCGCGAGGCAGGTTGCTGATTTTCTGTGAAAATTCTCTTTCCAGGCAAAGGTATCTACATCTGTTTGCGCAGCGAATGATTAAAACCACAGTCCTGGAAGTGAAAGCTGCCGCTGCCCATTTACCAGGGCTCCCACAAAGCCTTGGCTTGTAACAATGACTGCCCTCTACTCAAGGGAAATAACCTTGAAATATTCCCTTTCTTGATAAGGGGAAGTTTTAAGATAAAAAAAAAATAAAATAAAAAGGAAGGCAGTCAGTGTTCCCTGTGTGTCTTCAGCCAGCACGGGGAGAGAGGAATTTCATGAGAAGCCTTCCTGAGAGCATAAAAGCAAAGGGTTTCTAGGAGTGCTTTTTCAACATGAAAGGCAAAACTTTAAGGTAGAGTTTCTTTAGGAAAAAGAGTCTCCTTGCATCCTGAGAGCTGATGGAGAGCTGATGATAGCTGCCCGCCTCTGCTTTCTTTAGGCCACAGCTGAGAGGTATCAGACATCATAAGCTGTTGGTACCACTTTTCTTCTCTTGTTTCTTCTTATGAACATAGGAGGGTTCAGCTACATATTAGATTTAAAAAAAAAAAAAACAACAAACCAACCAACCCACCAAAACTCTTACTGTCTTTTCTTTTTTTTAAACAGAGATTTGGATTTAAGGATTAGAAACTGAAAACCCACGGGGTGAAATCTGATGGAAAACTTGAATATAATAACCCTTTAGGAAAAGGGTTCATATGGATTATATGGATTCAGATGCAAAACTGCCCTGTGTATATTAGATTATAGTCCTGACCAAGCCCTCAGACTGGGTTTAATAACATGTGAGGACGAGTGTGCTTCAGTCTAACTGGTGTCACAGGGACAAGCTGCATCCAATTATACACCAAGGAAAACCAAACACATTTATAAGCATTTCAGTGGAAACAAGTGCATAGATTTCCACCCATAGGACTCATCTTACCTAATTTTGCAGTCTCAAAATTAACATTTTTCCAAGATGATTTTACTTTGACAAACTAAATGAAATGTTTCGGGTTTTCTGCTTTTCTAGAGGTTTTATTTTTAAATTATCTTTTCGTTTGTGTGATAAAAACATAAAAAATTTGCCCTCAGTCACAAGGAAGCATTAGTCTGTAATCAGAGGAACCATATAATTAAATATAACATTTGGAATAGGGAGGGATTTAAATTCAATCATTTAATTCATTAATTTAAATAAAGTCAATAAATGAAATCAATAAATAAAAAGTTTTCAACCAATCTGCTACACTCAAAATACTGAAGAGTGAAACAGCAAAAGAGATGGGAAAATCCCTGCTTTTCATTATTCTACCATTGAGTCACAACACGTCTTGCAGTTTTAGTGAAATGGTTTTCACAGGCTATTTTGTTTCATTTTTTCAGATAAATATTTGCAGTGGTGACTGTAAACACAAATTGTAACTACTTCCAACAGCAATAGGCACCCGATTCTGGTTCCTATGTCATATGCTTCAAGGAAACATAAGGTAAAAAAGAATTAAAACACATTTGGCTAATTATTGGTTCTAGTAGGGGTGGTGACATAATTGTGATTTCCGGCAATATAGTGTGAAAAGTGGAATTGTGATTTACATGCAAATAAATAGTCAAAGAAGGACTAAATATCTCTTTTGCTTCATCAGTACATGCAACTGTAACTTCATCTTTGCTTTTCCTTCCTTAGGGGATTCTAAATTTCCCAAGCGGTGCATTAAAATTCTCCTCAGGACATCTGAGGGGCAACAAAAGGAACCATGATTTCCAGCATCTGATTTCTCTCTCTGTTTTCCCAGGATTTGACAACTGAGAAAGGCTGACAACTTGCCCACGTCGCCTGCTCTTACAGGCTTGCTCGATGCCTCAAAGGACCAGGGGTTTTTCTTTATCTCTAAAGCTGATCTTCACCTGAAATTCCAAATCAACTAAAATCTTAATGTGTATAATCATACAATTACTTCAATCCTTTTTTTTTCCTTCATGTATGTCTTGACAGAAGAATTATGACCTGATGCAAATTAAGATTTCTAGCCATTTCCATGTAGGTTAAAAATGGAAACAGAAAAAAAGGATTTAAAACATCAATCAAAAAAAAAAAACCACTCTTTTTAAAAAAGGTGGTTAAAACAGTCTGAGAAAACAAGGTGGTTTGAAAAGCAACCACTTCCCATTGTCCTTTTTCATAAGAACATCTCTTGTTCTTTTGTCCCTGTAAATAAAAGTTAAGAAATCAAAAAATTGTGGGGAAAAAAAGAAGTCCTTGAAAGATTAGCCTCATTTTTCAACCAGCATGAATGTCCTCCTGAACTCCTCCACCACAGTATAAACATGGTTTAGTTGGTGGTCCCTGGAGGGGTTCAAGGCCAGGTTGGATGGGGCTTTGGGCAACCTGGTCTGGTGGGAGGTGTCCCTGCCCAGGACAGGGGATTGGAACTGGATGATCTTTAAGGTCCCTTCCAACTCTAAGCATTCTGTGATAACGGAGCTTAAAGAAAGAGTTCAGTATTGCACAGTGAGGCCTCCAAGTTAAATTATTTTAGCAATTAAAAAAAAAAAAAAAAAAGGGAAGGGATTCCTTTTGGTTTTTGATATCGGCACAGCAAAACCAGCTTGTCCGCAAACAGCTCACAGCTGGTTTCCGTTACTGCTGCTCATGTTTATGCAACATGCTCTGATGTGTATTTCATTTATTCCATCGCTTATGCCAGGGCCAAGAAGCCACTCAAGCCATGCAGAGGACAACCTATCAGAAATCAATCCCATGGTCTGGGAGTAATTTATCATTATACATCATACATCAGTTCATGTTGGTTACAGAATTAAAATGAAACTAATATAGTCTTAAGCAAGACTGGACAAACAAGGCCATTAAGCAGTTAAAGAGATCATCAGAAACTCATTTGGTGGTGTTAAAATTATTGAATTAGGAATATTAAAACCGCTGGCAAAATCCAATCCCTTTATCAGGCTGGATTGTCAGCAGGCTCTCAGCACTCATTCAGAAACCAGGAGGCACGCAGCAACTTTAAAATTGAAATGGCAATGGGTTTTATCTACTCCTTCTCATCAAACCCATTTGTATTTGTAAGCTCAGCACTAATGAGGCACTGTGGTGAAACTGCTGTGCTACCTGGAAGTTTCCTGTAGTGAAGATGAAAGAAGTGCTTATTGGAAATCTTTTTGGTTTTGTTTTTCTTTAGCAAACACAAATGAGATAATTTTTTTTTAATTTTAATAGTATAGTAGAGCAGTGATCATATAACACACATACAGTTTTCTGTCTAATTGCTCTGCGTATCCAGAGCTTTGAAGTTAGTCTGTATAAATATCTCAGAGATTTAACAAATACTGCATTTGATTTCCACCTGAGGCAAAACAAACAATTTTATTCTCTAGCGTGGATGGATTCTGAGTTGTGTTTCATGCTAGGAAAACCTCAGAAACAAAAACTCATATCCAGCTGTTCTCTGCAGTGCAGAAATTCAGAAAGGAAAAAAAAATGAAAATAGAAACAACCTTTAATTTGGAATTTATTGGCAATTTGCTGGTGCACTTATCTGCAACAACATAAGCAACATGAACAATCAGAGCTGTTTGGTCTGGAGGCCTTGAGAAAAGGCTGTTTGAGAATGTGTGAAGAGAGGCTGTAAGAAGAGCAGCAAAAGCCTTAAGCTAAGCAGGACTAGAGCAAAGTTAACTTGGCAAAGTGAGCAAAGTCAGAAAACTCATCTTGCAAGTAAAGCCCTTGGTGCTGGAAGGCTGAAGGGAAAAATTCTGGGCACAGCTGGAGAATAATGGAATTGTATTTTCTTCTTTAAACGAAGCTTCTGTGTTTAAATCATAGTAAATACCTCATCTATAATTCTTTGAGAAATGCTTCTAAAATACAGCTGTGCTCTGAAATTCCCAATGGGTGATGGAGCCTCACTGCATTATCTTTTTTAAACAGATGTGGTTGGTAAATATACTTACCATGGCACTTTAACTGCCTGCTGGGGTGGCTGGAGACAGGGCCAGCTGTGTCTCCTCCCCAGTTTAACTCCCCAAACAGATGTTTCCCCTCGTGGGAAGGCAGCACCTTGCAAATCACCGCCTTTGGGAACTGCCACCACAGAAAAACTCTGCGACATCCATCATCTTAACATTTGCTCTTCCTACCTGACAGCAAAACCGTAGGAGGATCTACGTGTCAGTTATGGGATGGAGCCTCCTCACACTTACTCTGAGCTGAATTGGGGGAGGCTTGGCTTTAAGCCACCTGTGGAATAAGGCTATTTGAGGAAAATCCCGATGCTGAAGGCTGCTTTCTTGTGTTCCACTGTAGAAGGGCTGATGTGCCAAGCTAGAGTCATGCCAATACGAGGGAGAAACTGGACTACAATTTGCATGAAAGGAGAGCAGCAGGACAGAGAAAACTCTAATGCACACCCTCCCTCCCTGCTCCTCTGCTAAGACTCAAAACTAAGCTGGAATCTTCACAGCTATGGGCTTGATGAGTTTTAAAGAGTGACAGGGCTTTGAGCTGGTAGGTCCCACACCAGTGCAGGCTACAGCAGAAACAGGACTCTGGGAGATGGATGAAGAAGGATGGGTAGCTGGTGAAGGATGATGTGCTGATGTCTCCATACGGCATCTTCATGACAGCCTCATCCAACTTGCTCTAAATTACTCACAACTTTCAACTGGCAAAGAGGATTCAAGGGTGACCTAAAACCTTTGTGACAAGGTGAGTGTCTGTTTGAGAAATAACCCATGAGCTTTTCTTCAGTCTAATCCTGCCATCAGCCCCAAGCCCCTGGATGCCTCTGTTCTGCCCCTTCCTCCCCACCCTCCCATAGGACCTCCACTAACAACCAGTGAAAGAAGCCAAGCAGGTAAAAACCTGCTGGTCTTACTGACATAAGCCTTTAGAAAGGACTAGAAAGCCAGTAATCAATTAGAGAGTCATCATGTAACTACTATGTGAAAGTGCCCTCTGGCAAACCCAGGAATGCCAACACCACCTATTGCCACCAACACACTGTCACGCTGAATTCGCTAAATGAAACAGGTATTTATTATAAATGGGAAATGCCACTTGCCAATGCCCTCATCCCGCTGACTGAATGAAAGTTGTTTACTCCATTTTCTATCCAGGTGGTTAATAAAGATGGTACAGAAGTAAAAAAGTCCTGGTAATTTAGTATATTCCTGGCACTGAATTTTCTCTTACTGGATTTTATTTAATCACCTCTAATTTTTCTTAACAAATCTTAACCTGTTCACACTAAAAACTGCTCCAAATTAATTAACATAAAATTTCCTTCTTATTCTCCAATAATCAAACTCTCACACTCCCCCTGCAGGTGTTCACATGGAGATCAACAGCAGTCCCAGCCCTCCAAATGTTCTACCTCTGTTGACGGGGAAAGGACACTTCATCATTCTGCTCTCTTAGCCTGTTACAGAGCCTGGCTTTTAAGAAAATCATTAAAATAATGCAAAATTATTGTCTTCCTGTTTAAAAGTCAAAAAAATTCTACTCTGAAGGACCGAGCAAAAAACCTCAAAGGTACCAGAGAAAATTTTTAAATATCCTGGTTCCAGCTGCCCTCCCACACTGGAGACTTCTTTGAAGATGAGTCCATCCAAACTCCCTTTCCAAACAGTTTCAGCCACTCATTAATTTATCTTGATTTCTCAGCCTGACAACTCTTGACTCTCTGATGCATCTCAACCCCAGCCGTGACGAACTCCACTAGCATCCTCACTCCTCTGCCCTGGACTGCAGTGAATTTCTCAGCTGCACACCATTTCCTACATCATCCCAGGCTTCCTTGGCATCTCGGCAGACAGACAACATCTGGCCCGATGCAAGTTTTCCTGCTGGAACACACAGGTAGGTTTGCGATGTGAGGATCATTATGCTCTGCTATGACACCAGCAGTCTTGACAATGACTAAGCTGTAACTAACCACATTTTGGCAGATAGGAAAAAAAAACCACCACCCAAACAAACAAAAAAAAACCCAACCATCCAACCAACCAAAAACAAACAAACAAACAAACAAAAAGACAGTATTCTGGGCATGGGCAGCATTAACCCAGTAGGAAGTGGTATGTTTCTGTGGTTCTCACCCAGAGAGCTGAAGAAAGTGAAGATAGGGGTTTTGGTAGGGTTTTCACCTCCTGTGTTATTGTATCACTCCTATCCCTGTGCATGGAGAGCCAGCAAACACAAATGAAAACCTTCCCCATGAATTCAGTGGGCTCTGGCTGAGATCTCAGAGGCCCAACTACAGACCTTTAAAGTATTCCAATGTGAAGAAAAACCTGAAAGTCTGGGAATAGACTAAAGAATATGCCAAACAAATAATTGTACCCTGATTTTATTTTATTTGACCTTATTTTTTTTAGTGATTCAAACTTTGCCATCATGCCAAAGTGAATCATTTCCCTTTTGGTTAGGAATATTTTGAACACAAGCAAGGGACATTTGAACACAAAGAGTTAAAAGGGAATTTGGGTTCATTTGCAAAATGAGTGAACTGAAGGGCAGGAAAGGGCACAGTCAATGGTTAATTTATCTGAAAATTGAGCTCAATGTGACATGGAGTCTTGTGGTGCAGGAGACTAGGCTCAGTCACCAGTAGTCCCTTTCTAGACCTAGAAACTACTGCTGGCCTGGGAGTAGGTCCGTAATTTGTCTCTACGAGTTTTTGGTGTTGTGAAGGTGAACATCTATTTTAAGCCCCAGGCTCCTTTGGTAGTCAGTGGGGAAAGATGGACATCTCCTAAAGGCAACTCATCATTCTTGAAAGCAACTGTGTGTAAAGATGCAAGAGATAAATAGCTGTGGAGGAAAGCTGAGTGTCCAGCTTAGGTGGGATGCCTCATTGCAGGCAGATACACTAGAAGAGATAAATCCTTCCAGTCAAGTGCAAATTAGTTTGTGAGTCTGCTTTTCTGGGGAGTCATTTAGTACAGAAACATTGATGATTCCCTCTGACTTGAACCTTCTGATATTTCCAAGTGACAGAAAATCCTTTTGCATCATTCACAGAATCACAGAATGATACAGGGTTGGAAGGGACCTCTAGAGATCATCTAGTCCAAACCCCTGCCAAACCTAGAGCAGGTTGCACAGAAATATGTCCAGGCAAGTTTTGAACGTCTCCAGACATGGAGACTCCACCACCTCCCTGGGCAGCCTGTTCCAATGCTCTGCCACCCTCAAAGTGAAGTTTCTCCTCATGTTTAGATGGAACTTCCCGTCTTCCAGTTTGTGCCCATTGCTGCTTGTCCTGTCACTGGGCAGCACTGAAAAAAAGACTGGCCCCAGCCTCGGCCACACAATTAACAGGGTACACCTGGTCTTTCCTTCTGCCTTAATGACACAAAGCCTAAGAAGAAAAATCCTTATTCTGCATTTTATTATATAGGAAGAATCCTATATTACGGAAAATTATAGGAATATGTAGAACATGGATAAAGGTATTGGGAAAATATGGATAAATATATTTCAAAGACTATGGAAAAATCGTATACTCTGAGGAGCTAGAATATCTGATAAACATTTAGCAAGGGGAGTGCAGAGTCTGTCTCATAACTATGATACACATCTCGCAATCTTGCTTTCAACTTACGCTTGACTTCTGTGCCAGAAGTATACATGGGTGACAGGGAAAGCAGAGCCTAAATGCCTGATGGACACATTAAATGTGACGCGTCCGGAATGCAGGCAGCACGATGAGCAGAAAAGGCCCCGGTATTTATGTGTTTAAGATCCCTGGGTAGTTGGTTTTAAAGCCTGCTTGGAGCCAAGCAACCAGGATCTTTAAAACAGCAAAGCTAAAAATAGCTCCCACATCCCAGTTAAAATAAACTGTAGATAATCTCTTGTGGCAAAATCATGGAGCACACAGCAAAGCAAACTCTGTGCCTCCTGGATGTAGGACTGATGTTTTGTTCAGGTAACACTGCATTCTCCTGTGCCATTAATTTTAATGTTTCCTCTTCTTTGTCCCAAGGACGTTCCTTGGCACAAACCCCCATGCAAGTTTGTTGGTTTGTCATTTGGTTGGGGTTCTTTTTTCAGTGAAGGAATTTTGTGGTTTCTTTCGCACTGGCCCATACATGGAACACCCTGTTCTGATCCCCTGATCCTTCCTCTCCTCACTGCATCCCTTGTCTAAGGATTTGACAGGATCTCTAGCTCTAGATCTTCTCTGAAATTCATATGGTGGATTTCAGTCCATACAACAGACATTTGAGTGTCCTGGGATTGTTGGGCCTTTCAGGGATGTTGTTCTGTCTGGCTCCCAGAGCCTGTTTTCTTTCTCCTTGATAAAACCCAGTACTCAACACGTTTGTTTGTATGTGTGTGTGTCTCTGATTTACTGTTTTTCTTGCACAGCTGAATGCCTAGGAGTGACACAGCCAGAAATGAGTAAATACACTTAATTGTTAGCAACACGAGCAACAACACACCAACGGGATATTCTGGGTCTCTGCAGCTGCTGCATGTGCTCACTGAGGAAACACAACCTGAATCTTCCAGCACCAGCTGCTTTGTCCCATTGAGAGTTTGCACCTCACAGAGATGCACAGAATCACACAGAATCTCAGAATTGTAGAGGTTGGAAGAGACCTCTGGAGATCATCCCATCCAAACACCTGCTAGAGCAGATTGCACAGGAAAGGGTCCAGTAGGGTTTTGAACATCTCAGGAGATGGAGACTCCACCACCACCTCTCTGGGCAGCCTCTTCCAGGGCTCTGCCACTCCCAAAGTGAATCAGTTTTTCCTCATGTTCAGCTGAAATTTCCCATGTTCCAGTTTGTGCCCATTGCCCCTTGTCCTGTCCCTGGCGCCACTGGCAAGAATCTGGCCCCATCCTCCCTTTAGATATTATTCAGCATCTATGAGGTCCACTTTCAGATCTATTTGCAGAGGACACCAAGTTGGGCAGGAGCAGTGATCTGCTGGAGGGTAGAAAGGCGTTGCAGACGGATCTGGACAGGCCGGATTGATGGGCTGAGGCCAATGGTGATTTTGGAAGGAATTTGAAAGAATTAGGTCCTCAAATCTATGAGACTTCAAGCAGTATGGCTTCTACAGACAGGGTCTAATTGAGTGTGTCTCCAGGTATTTCTCCTTTGTATTACAATGCCTCCAGAGCCACCATCGACTCAGGGGAGTTCGATTTGTCTCTATTATATATGTGTGTGTCTTGCTCACATCCGTTCTGAAAAGAGCCGTAAATGACTTTTTATGAAAAACAGGCACTCACTTGCATATTATTTCTTTCTGTGTCTAAGAAAAATGAGCCTTTTTGTTTAATTTGCTCCAATTTCTCCTTTCAGTCCTTCCAATTACGGACCTGTAGACTGCAATTATGGTATGTTTTATCTGCTCTCACAAAAGGGTAGAAGAAATCAGTAACACAAGTGTCAGTAGTGCTGGTGTGGGGTAAGGCAAAGCTCTGCTTTTAATGATCAGAAGTATATGATCAGCTCAGCTATTCCTAATTTTTGATTGTAGCAAGGGGGATGTGGATCTTGGACCAGCTTTGAGGTAGCATCATCATTTTCAAAATGCAAATGCTCCTGCTAAGGCAGCCAACATACAGCATAACTTTCGTCAACTTTTTGGTTTTTTACACCTCCCTGTGGGCCAAACCACATTTGATAAGTACGTGTAGCCATCCTTTTTGTCCCTGGTGGGGTTGGTTGGCTGACTAGTTGGCTGGTAATTTTTTTCTGACTCAGGTTAGCGTTGCTCTAGAGGGATTATTTGAGCAGGGTGAGTTTGGTTCTGCTGAGACTCTTCTTCTTATGGCCCTGGAAATGAGAGCAGCCCAAGACCATACAGCCATTATTCAGTAATCTACATGGCATTACATCATTTTTCTCACATTACTCTGAAGTGGTGATATACCAACACTTTACTAGTCTTTGAAACTTCAAGGGTAAATCCAGACACTCAGCATTTTACTCCAAGTAAACCTTATTTCATGCTTAAATTTCAGCCTTTGACTAGGCTCCTCACATCAGTAGACTGAAGATATTACAAAGAACTGACAAAAGGAGGAGGAAAAAGTAATTGTTTAAGCCTCAGTCCAGTTCTCCATTGGGTTATCCAGGAAAACCTTGGCAGCCACCAGGTTGTCAGGGGTGGGGATTTTTGGTGCCGAGACAGTAACTTACTGGAAAGAAAATGAACCAAGCAGAGCCAAGCAGGCTCTCTATGCTTGAAGCCTCAGAGCACCAAACAACATCCTGTCCAATTAATTGCAAAGATAGGATGCCTCTGTGCCAGCAGAGTCCTGCCCAAGCTGCGAGCAATCCTTTTAGACAAGATAGGCACAGAAAGCAAATACACTGAAGGTCAAGGTATTATCTGTGTCTTTTAAAAACCTGACTAGTAAAAAAATGGGACTTTTGCAACCTGTTTGGTAGGGAGGATGAAAGGCTCTGTGAAAATCTGTATTGTTATTGACACATCTGCCAAGATTTCGGAAGTCCTGCCTTCAGTGCAGTTTCCCATGTGAATTCTCTGGCCTTGCCCGAAAGGTGGGAGACGAAGGCATTGAGCAAAGAGTGGGCCAGCATAAGAGACTGGGAAGGAGAGAGAGCAAAAGAAAAACAAAAAGAAATCATAAGGTTTTCCAAGAATTCATGCTGCCCCCATTATGGTACTAATGCACCTCAGGTTAGTCAAGAGAAAAGGCACGATGGAAAACTGGCTAAAATCCTCTATTTCAGAAATGCGATGTACGAATGGGGAAGGGAGATATGGCACAAAACAAGAGTTCACAGGGAGGGGAGGCTGCTTCTCCTTGTGCAAAGGAGCCTGCAAGACAGTTCAGATGCCTTCACGCTGTGGAGAAATATTACAGCCGGCAACACCTGGAGGACCTTACAAGTCTTTAGTGTCAGGACTAACTTTCTGGAGGAGCTTGACTGAGAAAAGGGTTTGGCACAGCAGCACCAGCTGTGGCCCCAAGCAGAATAGCTTGGAAGACAATCCTGGTTTCACAGGAAGTTGATTAAAAATTCACTCATCAGTTCTTCCTCAAGCTATAGACTAAATCAGCCCCTTTTCCCATTTCCATTTTTCACCTAAATGTTCTTTCCTATTTCCTCACAATCCTTTTTGTTTTTAAGGGATACAATAGGAAATGAAAAACAGGGAATATGGAAAAAGGAAGGGGTGAATAGAAGGAAGAAGGTACATCCTTTTAATATGATTGTCTTTTGTCTTCGTTGTGTGGATGTGGACTATATTTTCCTTACGCATTTCTTAAGGGCCCTTTGCTCTAACAAACAAATAATGAAGCTGCGGAGCTCCATGGCCTGTTCAGTTCCTAACGTAGGCTGGGAGTTTGCAGAGGGGATTAATTTTGGCAGCAATATGTGAGGTATTCCAGATGAAGCAAGCAGCTCAAGGAGCTCCCTCAGAATCCCGTGGTGACAATGTGACCCACCTGTAGGGTGCACAGGGAGAGAAATTTGGGTCCAGGTTTGTGAGAATTGGTTAAGAACCTCTTGGTGGATAAAAGTGGAAAACCCTGCCGTGATCACTCCCAGGAGGTAATTTAAGTTAACTAGGCAATTTTGGCCAGCATTCAAGCAGGAAGAGATGTGAGCCCTCTCAACCTTTCTTTGAAGTTGTAGTTATGTACGAACATACTGAGAACATCTTTGATAGGCTCCCAGCTTTTGAAATTTGAAGTTTCTGTAATTACGCTTTAAAACCTTTTTGAAAATAATCATCCCGTCAAAGTGTCCTTTTATGGCTTCTCATGTCAGGCTGGGTCAGCAGCCGCACGCTGTGGTGTGTAGCATGGCATTAAATCAGAGAGCAGTGTATCTTAACCACAGGGATCAAATATTAAGCAAGGGAAAGAAATACAGGGCGCTGCACCACACTGACCCTTTTAATGCTACATATGTATTGATTTCTCAGCCTGGCCAGCCTTTTCTCCTGGTCCCCACCACATCCTCCCTGACAAGTGCTGGAGCGAGTGAAAGGCACGGCCTTTAGAGAGACAGAATTTCAACCAAAAAATAAAATAAATAAATAAATCTCAGGATAATTTGCAGAAAACCTCTCATGCATGCTCCTGCAGAACGTACTGCTAAGGGTGAGTGCTTCAACAAGCTTTTACCTTCACCTTGAGGCTGAGGAGCTAATGCAGGCTGGTGGACAAGAGGGACCACACAGATAAGAACTCCCATGGTGGGCAGGGTGCTCATGGTTTTGAGGAGTTGGGACCATTTGAATATTCCCTAAAACGAACTTTCATGGCTGATCAGTCAAAATCTCAACAGCTGGGCCTGGTTTATTGATCTCTGCAGAAATACACCAGTTTTCACCACTCCTGGCTTACATCATAGTTAGTGTTGCATTTTCCTTTATTTGCAAATTTAATGTTCTGAAACTGTTCCTAATTCTCTTTGTTCCTTCTACATTTGTCCCTGACTCCATGGTATTGGCTTTCTTCTCTCTCCTCTGCAGCATGTCAACTTTTTTTCTAGTGCTTCTGTGTTTCAGCTGATTTCTCCTGACAAAAGCAACAGCTTATTACTGTCCAGAGCAAGATCAACTATGGGAAGTGTTTGTATCCCAGTGCTTAAGGTCCTCAAAGATACTTAAATAACTTCAGGGGGCCAGAGAGCAGCTGGGTATGTCCCCACAGGGACTCAGACACTGTGGGATCATGTGTGGGTTTGTAGCCATGCCCATCAGTGTCTCCTCATCACTTAGAGGTCTCTTCCAGCCATTTGAGAATCCCAGCCTGGACCATTTTCCTTTTTCTCCTCTACTATACTTCAGTATTTTGCAAAGGAGCACAGCTCCAGAGGGAGGATCCGAGCCCACTTTTCCTCCACAGTAACCTGCAGACTTGGGGTAAAGGCCCTCACCTGGGACACTCTGGTGTGAGCAGAGGCAGGAACTGAGTCCCCTAGTTCTGGGTAGCAATTTTTAGGTGTAAATGCATTCAGTTAAGCCAAGCTTTCAGGGAACTTAAGTGAGCAATGTTCAATTCACAGCTGCCGGGAGGATGTAGGTTTGAGTGGGGAACTGGGTTGCTCAGCTCTGCAAGGGTGAAGGCACCTCCAGGCTTCCCTAGTACTGTGCTGCTGTGTGTTCTCCATGATAGCAACGGGTGTAATTCGGGGTTGGCATGGCTTCAGTATGAAGAAAGCAAACTTCAGCGACTAAATCCATGCAATATCAAGCATGCTGAACACAAGGAGACAGCCTGGGGTAAATCCAGGGGTAGTCCTTGCTTTCATGAATCCTCTCCATGTGCTATTTTCTCTTCTCTCCTACTGCAAAAGCAAAAGGGCTTCTTCACCATGTTGACAAAAACAGAGGTGAGGCAATCCTGAGATTTTCACGTGTGGACCAGGACTTCAACAGCCATCAGTGGAAACACAGGGCCAGGGAAACATATCATTGGTCCTTAAATAGCATTCCCATGGGGCTGGGATCACAGGACTCACCGCTGTCCCGTGGGATGCTTCTTTGCAGAAACAAGATTCCTTACTCTTTCAATTTCTCATTTTCTCCTTCTTCATCCAAGATGACACTAATGTACTAATGGTCAGAGCAGGGGAAATTGTTGTTCCCTCCGCACACAGAGCCTGCAGCTTGGACACAGCTGTGTGAAAGATGTATTACACTAATGGAGTTTTCTTGTTTTTATATTTCAGAATGCGTAAATCCACAGTAAGACTGCATCTGATTTCTGTTCCATTAGTCGCCTCTTGCCCCTGTTGGAAAACACCGAGTTATGTTCTCCATCTCCCATCTCCATTAACTCTCAGTTCCAGCTTAAGCCACTTCTGACTTTGCTGTTTTTAGCTGCAGCTGTGCTTTGCATCAGCACTTGTCCACATTCTGGTGCTTCTTGTGCCTCCTCCAAGTGGAGAAACACCTCAGAGACAGATGCAAAAGGGTCTTATAGTCTGGATTCCATGACATGGCCACTGGTGAGAGCAGGAACTGGCCTTGGGTATCCTCAGTCCTAGTTCTGCAAGTACACAAGGTATGGCACTATGCAAAACCCTCCACAGGGGTTGGTCACAACCCCATTCATTTAGCTCTGTCCCAGAATCATCCGCTGAAGGCTTTCTTGCTGCATTTGGCCTTCTGTGTCCAACCTCAGCATAAGATATTGAAAATTGTTACATCTTCCATTCGCAAATGTCCCTAAATGTCAACGTAATGGCAACTGGACAAATTGACCGTTGCTTTCCTCCAGCTTTACACTGCTGTGACTTCTTTGAAATCCAGTGGGGTGGTTCAGAGGTGAGTGCAATCCATATTCTGTAGGATTGCCTTTAGCTGTAAGGGTTAGACTTGTGATCCATTCTCAGTGTGCTTTTCCCTACCAAGTACTTCCAAGTATTAACACCCTCATTGGAGAGGTCACCAAGGGTTCAGCATTCTCGAGAATCTCCTGCTTTGTTTTTTTGGCACTAGCAGCACAACAGCATCACTTAAATTAAATTTTGTTGAAAAGGAAAAGACAACCATGCCTCACAGTACAAGGCTTCAGGAATGTTTGTTTAGGCGATAATTACTCTTAACCCATCATGGCCCTTGCAAAATAATCTTATTCCTCGCAGATAACGATCTGTTGTAGGAACGATTACATTACACTTTCAGTAAGAAAGCTCACAAATTGATTTGTGTTCTATGAACCAATCAAAAACTGTAATGCATCATGAAGTTTGTCTGCAGAAAGGATTAAAAAAGCGCCGAGCAAAACCCTGTACTCACTCTTAGCCTGTAAAAAATTAGCTGTTGCCATTTTAACAGCAAACTGTTATTCATGAGCTATTTTCCCATTTAATCACTCCCTACTTCATGTCTTTTGAGGTCATCCCATGCTTCATAATACTCTCTGTGTCTGTAGTTAATGGCAAGACATGCCAAAATATGCATTTTCCCTTTGGGTCAGTAGAGAGCCCACAATATCAAAGAAACACAAGCACAAACCCAGCAGAAAGTTAATAGATGTGCATAATTTCCTTTTCCTCCTTCCACAGTATGAAAAAGTGCCCATATGAGATGTCTGCTGGGAGGAGGGGGCTGCTGAGACCAAGAAGGATGCAGGCCTGACTTCTTTGCTCCCACCAGAACCTCTGGCTTTTCCTGCAGATGCAGCATTTTATCCTTGGTCTGGGGCCACTGTGGAAAAAAAAAAAAAAAAAAAAGACCTACAAACTCATCTTTGAGTAAGATGAACTTGTAAAGAACAAGTGAAGGAAGGTCTGACTCCAGAGTCAAAAGTGCAAAGGCTTGTCTACTAGGGCAGGATCCTGGTTTCTGAACCATCCTCTCAGAGCTACTCCTATGCTTTCTGCTGTCTATCATCTTCTTACCCTGAATATGGACGGCAGCTCTGGGCTTGAATTCACTCCAGATCATCCACCTTCAAAAACCTACAGTTCAGAAACCTGGGGTTTGAGTAGGCAGGCAGAAAGATCTGAAAGGGAGGGCAGACAAAGACGAGTGAGCGGCTGAAGTCAAAGGAAACCCTATAAACAAGTCCTGAAAAAATAAATTGTCACCTGCAAATAGAGTAAGGACATGATGTAAAGACAGCCAGGGATCAAGGACAGAAGGAGAAAGAAGGATTCACTTCCAAAGTGTTCAGTCAATAGCACTCACAGCTTTGGAAGAGTCCTTCTTTATAAATTGCAGAAAAGCTAATGCATTTTTGAATAATCTATTTGCCACATGAAAACTAGAGTCATACAATCATTTAGGTTGGAAAAGATCTTTAGGATCATCTAGTCCAACCGTTAACCTTAACACTGCCAAGTCCAATGCTAAATCATGTCTCTCAGCACCACATCTACCCATCTTTTAAATACCTCCAGCACTTCCCTGGGCAGCCTGTTCCAGTGTTTGGCAACCCTTTCCATGAAAAAATTTTCTAATATCCATCCTAAGCCTCTCCTGGTGTAACTTGAGGCTGTTTCCTCTTGTCCCATCACTTGTTCCCTGGGAGATCAGCACCCCCCTGTCTACACCCTTCTGTCAGGGAGTGGTAAAGGGTGAGAAGGTCTCCCCTCAGCCTCCGTTTCTCCAGGCTGAACACTCCCAGCTCCCTCAACTGCCCTTCATTTGTCTCTTGAAAACTGCCTGGATGCAATTACTTGTATCAAAACTTCAATGACATGCTTCCTTCCACTTATTTAAGGTATGAATCTGATGATGATCAGAACCTACATTTAGGGCACATGCCATCAATAACTAAAGTAGCTAGAACTTGCAATGTGCTTGGATATCCGGTTAAGATAGAAGACTGGGAGAGACTGATACAGGTACCAATGAGTAATTAAGTTTTGTTATATGCAAGTATTTAGAACAACTTCTTAGCAGAAAAGTAGTTGAAGACATGCTGATGGTAGAAAAAGAGATAAAATTACACAGAGTTGTACAAGTATGCTGGACTAGATTCTTAGGCAAGAAATGCTGTAGAACAAATCATTTGGTGGTTTTGTAAAAAAAAAATTAAAAAGTAATAGATACAAAATTATACGAGAAAAGATGGACTATAGGTTAACACTTAGGTAGGAAAGGAAGAGGCTAGAAAAAGGAAATAGGGTTAAAAGAGGAAATATTTCTTTATAACAAGGCTACTGGAAGAGTTCCTCAGGGAATATTAGTATTTATATTGGTGTTCAGGGCTTGGCAACAAGCTGGCTGGACTTATAAACAGAGCTGTAACCTAGATGTAGCAAGGAAGGGAATGGAGATCTAACTGCTAGAGAAGAGCCAGGGGCTGCTGAGGCATTAGAAAGCAACAGGGAAACACCTGTGAATTGCCTCAAGGGAATTAAGGCCAACTCCTCTGAAAACAAGATGTGGCTGTTGGCCCAGCTGAAGTGCCTTTATACCAATGCATGCAGCATGGGAAGGAAGCAGGAGGAGCTGGTGGACATGGCCAAATGGAAAACTATGTCCTGATTGCCATCACAGAAACTTGGTGGGATGAATCACACTATTGGAGCGCAGTAATTGATGGTTATGAACTACTCAAAAGGGTCAGGCAAGGAAGAAGAAGTGGGGGAGTTGCTCTCTATGCCAAAACCAGGACTGATTGCATGGAATTGTCTTTGAAGAACAGCAATGCACAGGTTGAGGGTTTATGGGTGGAAATGAGAAACCAAGCCAACAAAGAAAACTTTGTGGTTGGTGTCTACTACAGGCCATCTGATCAAGGAGAGGAGGCTGATGAAGAGTTTGTTCTGCAACTGCAGAAAACATCATGCTCACAGGCCTCAGTCCAGATAGAGGACTTTAACCACATGGACACCTGCTGGAGCAGTTCAGGAAAGTTCTTGGGTGTGTTGAGGACATTTTTCCTAGTACAGGTGATAAAGAGCCTGACCACAGGAGAGGCCCTGCAGGCTATGAGCAACCTGGTCTAGCAGAAGGTGTCCCTGCCCGTGGTAGGGGGTTGGAACTAGGTCCCTTCCAACCCAGACCATTCCCTGATCTATGATTTTATGATCTAAATTACTAGTGTTCCCATTAAATCTGTTGTAGCATTGTCAATTCTGCGTAAAGCAGGAGTATCAGGAGGAAGAACCGGGTGGCTTTAAGGCCTAGCGAGAAATAAATCAGCTCAACCATTGTGCTGACAACAATTACACATTTGAAGAAACAGTAGAACACTGTGAAAGCACATTGCTTAGGGAGCAATGTCTGTCTCATCCAACAGTCACCAGTTAGCAGGGATGGAAATGACATCTAGATACCATCTAGGGCTGGAAGAAAACCACATTAAGTCTTACAATGTGTGGAGACAACTAATTCCAGTGAAGATCCCCCAGAGGCCAGTGAAACAGGCCTAGGTAAGACTTCACCTCTCTGTAGTTCTGGACAAGACTCATTGAAGAAAGAATATTTGTCACTAGAACAGTTGTTAAGGGGGGCTATAAAGGGCATTTGGCACTGGTGATCTCTTAAAAGAAGGTGGAGGAAGTTTGGGCTAAGAGAGGATTTCACTCCTTTTTGTAGATATCTGGGGAGGGCCAGAAATACGCCACAAGGGGAGCAGACCAGCTTAAACTGAAGGATGGTACTGGCACAGGAATATACAGGGACAAACTGGGACTCGTTTCAGCTGGATGTCTGAAGATCTGTACCTACTAATAGAGCAATGCTGAGGGATGGGTCTTCATTAGAGAGACTGAAGGTGACATAAATCCTTTTATGGAAGGGATAATGTGACAGTGGGGATCAGACTAAAGCAGACTTTAGAGGTTCCCATGGTTCCATCGTGGTGGAGAGAGCCCATTACTGTGGATGCAAAGTAGAATTCCTTAGAGGCTATAGATGCTGCTGTTTTGAAACATTCTTGTTTCACTGAACTTTGTGCTAATACCTCTGTTTATTTAGTCCAAACAGATATACAGTAAATACCTCAGTAACTAAATCAAGAATCAGTATTCAATAATTCATAACTGCTTGAACACTGTATCCTTTCCACATTAGCAAGATATTTACTCTATGACTATCTTGAGCTGAATCAACAAGGCTGTTAGGAAACAAGAGGAAGGCACAATGACACGATTTTTTATATATGATTAGGTGGGTGCTCATCATTACCAGCAACCGCAAACCCACAGAAGTGAACACTACTCTTGCCTAAAAATAGGCAGTTTCCTGATAAGAAATCATACTGAATAAATTACTGTTTTATTGCTGCTTCCATGAAAATCTGCAATTTATGCTACCACAGATATCAAATGGACAGCCTTCTCTTCTTTTTCCATACAGACCTTTTGCATTATAGCCTGGGGCATTTCCAAATCCAGCATTTCATCAGATACTCCTCCAAGGTGTAAAGATCACTCTTTGATCTCCAAATCCCAGACAGCTGCTGTGTTAAATGCAAGTATATGTTATCCTTCTTTAGTTTCTGGTCCTTAGCTAGGTATGCTGAGTGCACTGAAAACAGTCCCTCCTTACTTCCGACATCTAATATTAAATTTCAAATTCCAGATTCTCCCCTTAGATGTTCTCGTTGAACAAGTTCATTGCTCCAGGAGAACCATATGACCTGGAAAAGCAATCTCCAAACACGTAAGTACGTAGAAGCGGGCAAGTTGTTTAGTTTCATTGCAAGTCTGGAAAACTTGCTGAACAGCAGGACAGCCATCTTGTTTAGTTTAACCAAGAAAAGTGGAAGAGATGACTTGATCTGTTCTCTGAGTACCCAAGTAAGAAATTTCTTTTGGCTGCAATCTTTCCATGCCACCAGACAAAGCCATGGGAAGATTTATGACTGAAAGCAGAAGTTGAGAGAAATCTGGCAGGAAATACAGGCTGCGGTTTTTTGAACAGTAAGGCGATTAGTTTGTGGGGTATCTGTGCCAGCAGTGAATTCTCAGCCATATGAAGTCATTATGCCAAAGCAAGGAAACTACTTAAAAGAGCTATTTCTGCTTAGTCAATAAAACAAGGGCTTTCCTGCAACGCTTCCATGGGTGGTTGGGAGGAGGTTTAGACGGGATCTCTGGCTCTAAAATCTGTTGCTCCAATCAAGATACATTTTAAATCTTGTCTAAAAAATATTGTTCTATTCTGTGAGCAAGATCAGCTTTGTGGTGTTTAAAACAGTGGTGAGTGCACTGTGAGCTCTTATGGAGAAGATTTGGGTCAGGTGCAAAAGAACCTGAATTTTTCTTTTAATTTTCCAATTACTCTTTGGGTTGCCCTTGGCCAAATTTCTGGGTTTGATTTAATTGATAACTTCCAAGGGGTCTGGTCTGCTGGGACTGGTCTTGAAGTACCTGTGAATAGTATCACTGTACTCTGAAAGAAGATAGATATGGAGGAGAATGCTTTGGTGACAAGATAACCTTCTCCCCATTGTCTTGGGCCTTTATCTCAGTTGCTGATATCTCAGCTAGTCCCTGTCCTAAGCCATCACTTTTCTATAGCCTACTGATGTCCTGCACCTCAGCTTATCACCGGTAACTCACTGGTAACTAACTGGTAACCATGACAACTCATTTGCTGCATTCACATGGCTAAGTCATGAAGATATGGTGTCAAAGTAAAGAAATTACCTTTTTGTTTTTGTTGTTGCTTTATTTGCTGGACTCTAAGCTGCTGCTGGACAGCTTTGACTACTTATAATAGTAATTTCTTTTCAAGAAAACGCATCATTTGAGAATCAAATTGGGACACTGGTTTTGTGCTCATCATTCTTGCAATTCAGGAAATATATTTCTAGCCCAAGTTGCTATTTGAGATGGAGTCCAGTTTAAGCTCCCCCACCCAGTTAACAGTGTCTCTCTCTTTCTGGTGAAGCCCAATATGAAAAGGGAACACTCAGCTGCCACAAGCTTTTTGATGGACTGATTATTCCATACTGCCTGTGTGCCATAAAAGTTGACAGTCATAGAATCATAAAATGGTTTGGACTGGAAGGCACCTTAAGGATGATCCAGTTCCACCCCCTGCCCTGGGCAGGGACACCTCCTACCAGACCAGGTTGCTCCAAGCCCCCTCCAACCTGGCCTTGAACCCCTCCAGGGATGGGGCAGCCACAGCTTCCCTAGGCAACCTCTTCCAGTCCTTCATCAACCACCACGTGGAACCACTGTCCCAGGAAAATAAAGATCATGAGTCTTGGTCTATGGTGGGATTCTCAAATACTGTCTCTGATATTGTGTTTGATAGTGCTTAGGGGGAAAAAAAAAATAAAATAAAGAATTAGGTCCCATTCCCTGCAGGAAACTCAGTACAGCAGCATCTGAGTTATATCACAACAGCACTGTGCCACTTAAATCACGGTTTTAAGAGGCTGCTGATCAACCTCAGAAGCTTATACAGCTCCCTGCCTTTGCTCCTGAAGCATATGAGCTCCTCATAATCTTTGACAGATTTAAGGTAATAGTGTGGCTTGCTATGAATTGTCTCCATTTTACAGAGAAAAATATGAGTGACAGTGAAACTAAGGGCCTAATTTTTCAGTATGATGGAGGTCACCTACTCCAGCTCTTTGCACAAAGGCTGTTCCAGCTCTTCTCAAACTGTTACAGCCTGTCCTACCCAAACCTGTGCTCAGACACCTCTGCTGATGGAGGAAGATACTCTCACCTCCTCAGGCAGCCCATTTCAGTGCTAAGCCACTGGCTTTTGGAGGTTCCCTTACTGCCTGATCTCTCTCTCCCTTACTACAGTTTTACCCATAACCTCTTGTACTAGGTATGCAAGATGGACATTTCCTCTCTGCAGAGATATTTTAAACATTTAATCTCTCATATATAGCCCCTCTGCCTTCTGCTCTCTAAACAAAATAACTCCAACTCTTTCAATCTTCATGTTTTCTAGGTTCCTAGTCTTTTTTATTGTGTTTTTTTCCCCTGGACTGTCTCCCATTATTTCATGTTTTTCTTGCTTCCTGAGACCCTTATCTGGACAGCTGACACCTCACCATAATTGCAAAGAAGGGTTTATTATACGATATTCCTGCACACATATCCCAGGATGATTTTTTATTTTTTCACAGTAGTCTGAGGTTTCCTCCTCTAATTCTCTGCAGACTCTTCATCCTTCTGGCCCCAGCTTGTACAGAAGCAACTGCTCGTTCCAAAATGTAAGAGATCTCCAATTTGTCTGGATTGTTTGTACTTACAATCAAAGCGTCTCTCAAACCACCTTCCATTCTGTCCCAGCATTACTGAGGATGTCAGATTCATTCCAGTTTCTCCACTCTTATTCCAGTTTCTCCACTCTTATTCCAGTTTCTCCACTATACCTCTAGAAATGCAAATTATCTGACCCCTGAGTCCATTTCTCTTGGCTGCCTCTTTCTAAATACAGCAATGTTTTTTGATCTTTCAAAGCCTTTTGGCTTCTCTCCTGTGCTCCAGAGGGAAGGTGTTAACCTCTGAAGACTTGTATGTTGTTCCTGTTGAATCTATGAATATTCTCAGATGAATCTCAGTATTTAAAATGCTTAAGTGCTTGATTATTCATACTGTATTTTTAGAACTGTCTACAGGACAATTTTAAGGGAATTATTTAGATGATAAGGTGACCAATTAGAGATACAAGATTTTTTTTTTTTTTGAGACTAAACAAAATCAAATATCTTTCTAGTCCATTAAGAAGCCTTGAAAATTTCACCAGGACCCAAAATTTTCAAGATGTTTAGGATCCTGCAAGTGTAATTGAGGACTTAGGACCAAGGGGATGGACAACATAAATAATTGTCCTGTGCCCTGTCCCTTATCCAGACCTAGTTGTAGGTACCTGCCTTTAGGTGCCTAAAACACTTTCACAAGCTGGTCCCAGGCAAGACAGGCAGGGCACAGGGGAACATGGAATAAAACACCATTCTCTCATGTCCAACAGCAACCTGGAATGTTTTGTACCACTCTTTCTTCCCAGGGGGTTGTGTTTTCTACAGACCTTTTTGAGCACAAAGACTGCCCGAGTCTCTGGGAAAATGCAACCTTTCAGTTTATGATAAATCTAACTAGATAAAGCAAGAGCACAGCAGCCACACAGATACCTAACAGCTCAGTAAATCTGCTTCTGTCTCAGGCTGTCCTCAGAGTCAACCCTTGCCACAGAGGAGCACACATCTTAAATAACGCTGGGAGAAAGGAAGAGTTACAATGCCATATTTCCAGCTAGAGACTCAGAGCAAGGAGTGATTAAGGTCCGTTGATGTATAGCTTAATACGCTACTTAACAGAAGCAGGTTTTGTTTTTGTTTTTGTTTTTTTTTTTTTCCAAAGCCATGCTCCACATACGTGGAAGAGGTGATTTTTGAGCCCACGTCACTGAAGAACAAGTGGGGGGTGTCACCAGCCATCTTTTGCTGCATACAGCCAGATTTCAGTGATTGCAAACATAGACTCAATATTGATGTATTTGAGAGGCAACGGAAGTGGAATTTCATTTCCCCCTTTCAGAGTTCTTTATTCACTATACAGTTTACTGTAGGAAAAATAAAACATGCAATTAATGTCAAATCAGCTCAGTTGACTTGTGTATTTTGCATACATTCGACAGACACTGGCACTGTGAGTGAACACCCACTTCCTGAGACAGCACAACTTTATTTCTGCCTGAACACAACTGTCATGTCGTCTTATTTATTTTCTTAAGTTAAATTCAATGTGACCTGATGAGCTGAATGCCAGTTACAGTAGTCTATTTGCCAGTGTTTCAGGTGTTCGCTCATAACACTTTAACAGCTCACAATATTTATGTTCAGCTATAGCTTATTGTTGCAACAGGAGATGGGCCTGAGAAACTCTGAGGACTTTTAGTAATAATAACAACAAAAATAACAAAAATGCAGCTGGTCTGTGTTTACCTGACTACATACCCCTGGCCAATATTCCATTCAAATTGAAAAACCACATGGTCAGCAGAAGCTTTGTCCAGCTGAACCTCTGGATCTTGACTAGCCATCATTGCTGACATCATCTCAGTGTCTGGTTTTGTTCCCAGTTTTAAAGGAGCATTCAATATCTGGGAAAGATTTGCAGGAAGCTCAACATGAGCTGGCAGTACGTACTGGCAGCCCAGAAAGCCAACCACATCCTGGGCTGCATCAAAAGAAGCATGGCCAACAGGTCAAGGGAGGGGATTCTACCCTTCTCCTCTGCTCTCGTGAGACCTTACTTGGAGTACTGTGTTCAGCTTTGGAGCCCTCAGCAGAGGAAGGACATGGACCTGTTGGAACAGGTCCAGCAGATGGCCAAAGAATCAGAGGGCTTGAGCACCTCTCCTGAGAAGACAGGCTGAGAGATCTGGGCTTGTTCATCTTCTCCAAAGAGAAGGCTCCATGAAAACCTTATAATGGCATCCCAGTACCTGAACGGGGCCTACAGAAGAGATGGGAGTCTTTATAAGGTCTCAGAAGGAAAATCTTTGTTGTGAGAGTGGTGAGAGCCTGGCCCAGGTTGCCCAGAGAAGCTGTGGCTGCCCCGTCCCTGGAGGGCTTCAAGGCCAGGTTGGAGGGGGCTTGGAGCAACCTGGTGTGGTGGGAGGTGTCCCTGCTCAGGGCAGGCGTTTGGAACTGGATGATCTTTAAGGTCCCTTCTAAACCAAACCATTCTGTGATTCTATGATTCTATGAATTTGTAGGCTGCAACTCTCTGGGAGTGAGCCGTGTGCTGTTCTTGTTAGTAGAATGGTAGATTTCACTGGGAGATATTAAAAGGAGAGCTGGAGGTAGGATACTAGTTGCTGAGGTTCTACCCCATGCTCTGAGCACTGTACTTCAGGGAAAGGAGATGTAGGAAAGTAGAAAGAACTTGCAGGAGATATTTAGCCATCTGGCAAGCATGAGCCACTCGGACACGTCATGGATGTGGACAGTTATAGGGAATGGGTACAGTGAGGATGATAACACAGGTAAAATGGGTCATAAATGTGAGGGTGATCAATTTTTCTCTGGCAGGTGAGGAAGAAATCAAATTTTCACCTCCAAGATTCCATTTGGTTTTTGGAGAAACATCTTTAGCTGCAATACCAATGAAGCAAGGAGCGGAGGAGTCCTGTCTGGTGAATGTTTGTGAGAACATGAGATGAGCAGTCTGCCCTGGGAACGGGGCAGGAAAAAGGGATATTTTCCCTCAGTGTACTTAGCTTTGATGTTCTTCCTTCTTCCATTTCTGTGATTTAAACTACTGAATGAACTTGTTGATTTCAGGCTCTGCAAAGGGGCCCTGGAGGCTCCAGGTGGATCAGAGGGTTTATTTATTACATACTACACAAATGCAAACCAGGAATCAATTCCTGCACAGAAAAGCTCTCTTTGCAAATCTGAGAATTGTTTTAAAAGAAGCTAAATATCCTCAGTGGAGCTGCCAGTCATCTGGGTTTCCCTGCTGGTTGGCTCTTTTCAAATTTCTTTTATTGCCCAGTACGATCGTTCAGAAAAAAAAAAAAAAAAAAAAAACAAGAAAAAAAAAACCCCAAAATACTTTTCTTTTGTTGGGGTTTGTGGTTATCCAGAAATCTGCTAGGAGGCCTTCATCCTCAGAAGTTCCAGAAGTCCCCTCCATCCATGCTGTTGGACCAGTCTCTGTGCAGAGCAAGTCCAGGGCTTCAAAAGTGCAATATGCTTGTGGCATATCCAAGAGAAATCTGTGCACAGCACTTGCAGCAAGTTGAACAGGGTGGGGCATGGGAGAGCTACCATCCATGTGTCGTATGGCTTATGTGGTCTATGTTTCTGTACAGTGTTTCTGAGATGCAACTATGAGGTGCCTTCGGCTTAATCCAGAGGATTTCCACTGTCAGAGGATCATAGAAACATTTTGGTTGGACAGGACCTTTCAGGTCATCATGTCCAACCATCAACCCAATGCACCACGTCTGCCCGGCTTTTAAATACCTCGAGGGGGGTATGTTTACATCAATATAAGAACATGGAATAGAAACCAGGTCTCTCTGTGACTAATATAATGCCTGAATTACAACAGTACTTGCCTTCTACCAAAAGATTTACCCATTACCCATACTGAACTGCTACTGTTTTTCCCTCAAAATAAAATCAGGATTGTGGAACAAGTCAGCCTGCTGATAAATGCTGATTCTTCCTTAATTCCTGTTTTAATTGTCATGACAATGCAAAGCACCATGGGTCTCTCTCCCTTGTTCTAGTAATGGAAAGCCGCACAAACTTTGGTAAAAAAAAAAAAAAAAAAAGGTTATAAAATGAACTTTTATGTATTGGATTCAACAATTTGGAACATATTTCTCAGAAGTGACATTTGAACTCTGCAAATATTTCCCAGGGTCACCTACAGCTATAATACTAAGAGGAAGACTCAAAGTTCCGTGACACTCATTTCCAAACAGTATTCTTGAGATAATCTGCAGAATAACCCACAGGATATTTCCTCAACCACAAATCATAAGTCATAAGCAATGTTCAAAGATTGCACAATGTTCAGTAGGACTGGCACAACTCTCTTGGATTAAATAATAGATAATACAATTAAAACTACCTTTTTCAATCTCTCTCCAATGAGATGAAGCAGGTTTCCCTATTGTTAAGCCAGTGATAAATTTAGCTTTTACATCTCAAAGCACAGAGGAATCTTTCAATTCAGAATAAAAGGTGTCCTTTGATGAGTCATAAAAGCTGCCATAATCTACCCCTCACCCCATTCCTGAGGTGGGAAAAGAAGCAGGATTTAAAGCACTACTTGTGTTGCACTCACAACCACAAAAATATTTCCTTTAAATGAAGGAAAAGCTGCTGCACGGAAATGTACTGTTAGAAACAATTTCAGGCAAGACATTATAAGCGTGGATGGTGCCTAACAAGCCACTCCAGCTGTACTGAAAATGACCCCTGAAACATTTTGTTTGAGCAACAAGAACACAGTGTAAATTTGACTCAGCAGAAAACCCTTAAAGTCAATCTTTATTTTTTCCAAAATAAAAGAGATTGAGCACTTTCATTTCTTTGAATAATGTAAAAAGCTCCAACTTCCCTCCAAAAATAAGTATTGCAGGGCAGAGACTGGGCAAGTAAAAGCTATGAGGAACTGAAGACAAAGAAATCCCATTTAACTCTCAAATCTTCAACTGAATATCAAATAGGCAAGTCCATGGAAAGCCAAGTATTTTCTGAAAGGTTACTCCTTTCCATTTTTTGAGGTCTCTTCAGGGTCTCTTCAACCATAGAAGCATCAGCAACTCAGAAGCTTCGGAGTTTCAAGACTTGAAATAGCTTTTTGGACAAAGGTAGCTTGTGAAATGCTTGCACTCCAGAGCAATTTAAAAGGAAAGTCAAAATCTAAAAAGTTTTTGAAAAACAATTTTTTCTGAGTGGTTACCTTTTCTACAAGTGACCTGAAGTATAGAAAGAACTGACACTTCACTCAAGGAGAACAGGGAAACCTTGCCTTGATTTCTGTGCTTGAAATACATGTAATTTACATGGGAAAGATAGACACCGGAGGAGGGCAAAATTGACCCACTACTTAAAAAAAAAAATTAATTGCATACATCTCTCTTTTTTCACAAGACTGGAGTTTAAGATACATACCTTTTCACACTCAAGCTGCTCAAACCACTGAAGTGCTGCACACCTTCACACGCATATATACTTTAGGGGTTCAAAAGGCCCCCATCGTAAGTTACTTGAACACTGTTCTTTAAACTAAATTGGAACCCGTGGTTTTCGAATGAAAAATGAGTGTTCAAAATGGGATTTGTACCAGTTTAATGGAATCATTTGAAATTTGCACTTTTAATTAACCTCTGCCAATCTCCATCACTAAAACGCCTTCTTTTTCAGTGAGGGCTGCACAATTGCTTTCTTATCTTGCTCCACTGGCTCCTCTTGCTCCCCACACCCCAGTGAATGGTACCTGGGTGCAAGGAGGGACTGAGAAGCTCTCTCTTTTCTGGTTCTGCCTTCCCGTGATGGGGGACCACAGGGAAAGGACCTGGGACAAGTATTTGGGAAAATCTCTGCAGGGTTCGCTTGGTTTGTAAACAGAAATAGCTCCAGCCAGGCCAGAGAGGAGGGAACTGAGACTGTTCTCATGTCTTTACATCCTAATCACTGGATTGTTTAACCTGAGTTTATCCATGCTGTTCCTCAAATACAAGTCTGAAGATCTTCCTAAAATAATCAGCATGTTGTTTTGAAAAATACCACGCCGGTTTACATATTTCCAGTGATATATGTATTTCTATGTTTCCCAACACTCAGCCAGCAGTCCCATTGGCTAATTTATGCTCATCGTCAGACATGTATTTTATTTCTACTCTTAATTTGTCTGGTTTCAGCTTCTAACCACTAGATCTTGTTACATATGGGCCTGAAAGACTCAAGAGGCCATTATCTTAATTTCTATTCCCTGTGTTGGTACTTACTCGTTATGATCAAGTCATCTTTTAATCTCTTTCTAAATTACCCACATTGTGCTCCTGCAGTCTGTTGCTACCAGGACGTATTTTCCCACAGTTTCAACATTTGTTCAGTTCCAGTATGAGCCTTGTTTAACCTATTAACCTTCTCCCAGAGCTGTGGACAAAGAACATAATGCAATAAGCCCATTACACCTGCATCAGCCCTAAGATCCAATGCAACAGAAACCCTTTGCTCCCCCCTCAACAAACAGTTCCCTGCATTCGTATCCAAGTATTTCATCATCCATGTGGAAGGGAGCAGGGCACGGAGAGGTCTTGCCCATCTGATTATCTGCCATCTACTTTTCAGATCACTGCTTCCTGCAAAACAAAGTTCACTGAGGACCTTTATTTGTAGTATAGCATTATTAGAGCATGTTACTGCATCTTTTCCTCTTGCTTACCATCTGGCATAAATGGTTCTTTATCAGTAGACTGCCCTTTTTATTTTTTTCTCAAATAGATTATTTTTAACTATGCATAGTTGCAGTTTTCCAGTGTTTTCCAGGGGAGACCCTGGCCTAAGAGCCACAACAGATGCTGGGCTAGAAAGAATAAAGCCAAGCCAACTTTCATTGTATGCCTATAAGCCATCTACACATAATTTTGTTTTCTGTCATTCTCGTTGAACTCCATAAAATGATTTAGCCTTAAATGATGAGTTCAAAGAGAAGAAAATAAATATATGTGGAGTTTGTTGGTTTTTTTATTTTTTTTTTTAATGAGGCTTTCATTTACTGTAGCTTGTGAACTGGCAAAATCCAGGCACTAAAAACCTCTGTCTTCAAAATTGCTGGCTGAAAACCAACCTAGAGGAGCAGGGTTTGTAATCAGTGATGGTTAGAATATTTACATGACTTTGTGTTTATAATGTGGTGCTGCTGCCTACTGCAAAGCAAAATAGAAATATTAATTCAGCGCTGAGAATAAAAATTAGTCTGGAGAAAAATACCAGGCTTGGCACAGGAAACCTTAAATTGTACAAGAAAAGCATGTTGCTGCCCAGAATCTGAATTTTTAAACAGCATCACTGTGTTTTCCAGCCTGTTTCTCTGCTTCCTGCCAACACACTGAAAGATTTTTTAAGGTTTCTCTATGAGAATGCATTGCTTCGGCCTCAGAGTGTCCCTGCAATTTCTCTTCTATAGAGGGATCAAACCTGCACTTCCCTGAATTTTTCCCTAGACTCGGCTCTTCCACTCCCTTCCCTCTGCCAAAAGGCTCCTCACCTTCTTGACATAAATTATCTCTTCTGCTAAGAGTCTCAGTAGCATGGGGGCAGAAATTTAATTTGCTCCTGCAGGTAGAAATCTTTACAATCTCCTTTTGGACTTTATCACTCCAGAAGTACTTTGGACGTAGAAGGACAAGTGAAAGCAGTGACTTATCATGGCTTAATAAATGTATCACTGTCAGCCAGGCTGAAGTAATTACCCACCATGTATACCAACGACCAGGCAGAGCTCCTTCAATCCAAACACCCGCCCGGATCGCTTGCTCGGATGCAGAAACATCACATTTTGCAGTCGTTCGTTCATATCCATTTTTGCTTTCTCTCCTGGGCATACAGTCAACGTGCTCTTCCACTTCTCAGCTCTGGAATTCGCTGCAAAAAACCTCCCTCGCAAGCAGTCCCACAGCGTTTTTCTCCAATGTTTCATTTCCGTGGAGTGCTTTAAGCTGTCACAGATTTAACAAGGATCTCAAAACAAAGCGCGCGTCTAACCTGTACCGCGATTGTCACTGCTCTTCAGAAACAGGGTTTCTACCTCCCCACAATTGCTCGTTTTTGAAAGCACTCTGCTTTTTCAGAGGATCAGGATCTATTTAGTCTATTTACACGGAGAACCTGAATCCGTCTCTAAATCCTAACCAAATTGCTTCCCCAAATCCCTGCTGTAGCTCTCCTAGGGGTTACCAAGGTGATGCAGGTCAGGGGATGAGCCTCTCTGACCCAGGAGATGCCTGAGGTCAGGCGGGATTTTCTATAAGCCTGACCTTAACGACTCTGTCAGTCAATCACCACTAATGATTTTCTTCTATGGCCAGTTCAAGCTTTTCAAAAAATACCTTTTATTGTTTTTTAATTTGTTTTGTGTTTGCCTTAAAGACAAGCGCAATGTGTCTGTAGGGCCCATCATTTATAACATATTCCTAGACACTCTTAGGCATATAAGCCAGCTGCATCCTGTGCTGCATCAAAAGAAGCATGGCCAACAGGTCAAGGGAGGGGATTCTGACCCTCTACTCTGCTCTCGTGAGACCTTACCTGGAGTATTGTGTTCAGCTTTGGAGTCCTCAGCACAAGAAGGACATGGAACTGTTGGAACAGGTCCCCCGGAGGGCCACAAGGATGATCAGAGGGAGGGAGCACCTCTCCTATGAAGACAGGCTGAGAGAGCTGGCTTGTTCATCTTCTCCAAAGAGAAGGCTCCAGGGAAACCTTATAACAGCCTCCCAGTACCTGAATGGGGCTACAGAGGAGATGAGGAGGGACTACTCATAAGGCAATGTAGTGATAGGATGAGGGGTAATGGCTTTAAAATGATAGAGGGGAGATTTAGGTTAGGTATAAGGAAGAAATTCGTTGCTAGGAGAATGGTGAGAGCCTGGCCCAGGTTGCCCAGAGAAGCTGTGGCTGCCCCATCCCTGGAGGGCTTCAAGGCCAGGTTGGATGGGGCTTGGAGCAACCTGGTCTAGTGGGAGATGACCCTGCCCAGGGCAGGGGTTTGGAACTGGCTGATCTTTAATGTCCTTTCCAACCCAAATCATTCTATGATTCTGTGATTCTATGTTCATAGATAACAAAACTGGACATGACAGGAAAAATAAAAGAGTTGTTTGCTGCAGATCTCTGTTTTCAGGAATATTTAGGTTGCTTGAAATACAGTGCAAATCGTCTCTCAGTGATCAGACCAAAGGAGCCACAGCCACTTTATCCAAATGTATTCTCATGAAAAATTTGTCCTTTATCTGAAGCAATGCATTTTTCTTCATGACCTCATACCTCCACACACCATATCCCAGAATGATTGAGGTTGGAGTCACCCCTGGAGATTGTCCCATCCAATTGCCTTGCTCAGAGCAGGGTCAGTAAAGTAGGTTCCTTGAGGCTGTGTCCAACTGAGTGTTGAATATCTCCAAGGATGGGGACTCTACAGCCTCTCTGGGCAACCTGTTCCAGTGTTGGACCACCCTCACATTTAAAACCTTTATTCAGTGGAATTTCCTGTATTTCAGTTTGTATATATTGCCTCTCATCCTGTCAGCAAGTACCACCAAGAAGAATTTGGATCCATCCTTTTCACAGCCTTCCACCGGGAATTCATGCACATGGATAAATCACCCTGAGCCCTGAACCATGACCATTCTCTTCTCCAGGCTGAACAGTCCCAGCTCTCTCAATTTCTCCTCATATGAGAGATGCTCCAGATGCTTCATCATCTCCATGGACCTTTGTGATCCATTAAGTCCTTCTCACTCTTGTACTGGGGAGACCAGAACCAGACCCAGCACTCCAGGTGCACCTCACCAGCGCTGACTTGTCTTTTCGGAAACGCACATACACATTCTCTCAATTTCGCTGCAAAAATATCACCAACAAAATTTCAGAGATTTTGAAGGGGAGAGAGATCAATTTGATTCTTTAATTTCTATTTTTGAGAAGACCTAAAAAGCTGAGTGTGTTTCCACCTTGCATTAATATGTTTAGTTGTTACTACTGCTGTCAAACACCTCTGCGCTACACTCCTTGAATAACCCCCAGCAAAAGAAAACACCCTTTGCTCCTGTTCAACGTACAGGTGGAGGACACCAGATGACACGAGACATGACAGACACAGAAAGTAGCAGTGAAATCATCCTGATGAGCACCAGTGGTCCTGACAACAAACCAGCTGTCTCCCTGCTGCGAAGCCTTGTTCTGTTGGTCGCAGGTGGTCTGGGTTAAGGTTCATGCTCTGGCAGCTGCAGATAATGGTCTCTGGAGGAGAAGCGGGAGGCCACAGGGCTTAGTCAAGGCAACAGAGCAAGTTTTTGCAGAGGAAAATCAAATAGTTTGGAGAAAGTGAGGTTTGGGTGGATTTAGGGTCTTTTGGAGAGGGAAAGGAAAGGAACCTGTAAAACAACCTGCTCACTAACTTAAAATCATACACTTTCCTTTTAATAAATGAAAACTTAATTGGTGTCTCTCACTGAGAATAGTGAAGGATATGTATACACCTGTAAGCAGCTGCAAGAAAAATAGCCACAGCTCACCTCTGCTAACATGCTGGGCAAATTTCCTCACTGTTCAAAGAAGGTAATTTTTTGTACTTTGTTTGTGATGAAGATCTATTTCTTAAGTGGCATAAGCTGTTAACAAAATCTTGTAAAAAAAAAAAACATGCTTCTGTGTTTTACTTCAGTCTTTATTTATTTCCCAGCAGTGATTAACTAAGCATAATGCACAAGGAAAATACAATGCAATATCTCATCTCCTCCTTCAAAAAGCCAACACAGTTGTAGAAAATTAGAATTCCTAAAAAACAGGTCAGTCTGTACTCGTACCCTCTGAGTAGAAACCTGCTCATATATTAAACATTACACTGAACAGTATGGGCTGTTCCTTTTACCAGTGACCAGATCAAAGTGCCACATCCAAAAAAGCAATAGGAAAAAAATGAAGACAGGCTCCTGTTCACTGAATTAAATAAAATGTTTGAACAGTGAAATACAGGATTGTCAGGATTGGTCCAACTTGGTTGAAAGGAGTATTAGTGGGACAAAGACATCCAAAGGGGCAACTGCAGTTATCTAGTTGTCTTCAACCAGAAATTGAGGCCCCAAGCTGATGAAAACCTGTAAGAAGGTATCCAGAAAAGTTCAAAAATAACAGACTTCATGTATGCCTGGCATATTTTATTTTTTGTTATTTGGAATCTTCTTTACAGACATTTCATTGGGCACCTGCCATTTCCTGGAGAAAAAATGGAAATAAGACTGCTGAATGTAACCAGGTGGCAAATGAGAAGGTTGAAATTTAGCCTGGGAGTGGTAGGGGTGAGTGGTTTCACCCGACAGCATAGGAGGGAAGAACGTCTCCCTGAAGAGCTAAGCATGACGTTGGCACCCCTCACAGCCTTAAACCACGGTATGTTGTTATTATGTCCAATCTTTGCTGCACATCCCCTTTTTTCCCTTCTAATCTAAGGCATAAGCTTAAAAGGGCCTCCTGTATCCTTGTCCCACTTTTCTTTCCTATGCTGCCCATCTAGACATGACTCTGTGCTTCTCTCCTTGCACAGATGTAGAGATCAGCACCTGAGAACCAATATGGTTTATGGGTAGAGATAAAAAATAGATTTAATCGTATCCATTAACTTCTCTAGAAACACACACTGACATACTCTATTAACTGTTCCTCTTTGCACATTTTTCATTTACAGTGTTCAATTCCTGATTCTAAGGCATTTAATTACTCTCACTTTGTTATAAGATCTCAGTAAATCTCTTGACTTCTGCAATGCACCATAAATAAGACCTTTCTTTCCCACATTGCCTGGTTACTTTATGAGTGCACAGGTTCGTTGAAGAAATCTGCATAATTTTTTAATGGGATTTAATAGTCCACTTCACATCTTTCTTGTATACTCTTTCCCCCATGAATCAGAACTGGCAATCAGTATCCTAAATAGCACACATTGCAATTACTCAGGGTATTAGTCTCTGTGTGTATTGTTCTCCTTTGTTCTCCTTTTTTTTTCTTTTTCTTTCTTTTTTTTTTTTTTTTTTGCTGTAAGTGTTCATACATGAGTTATTGGGATTATTTGCAAAATAGGATTAAGACACGAGGCAAGATTTATTTGGAAAATTACTCATCAATCTAGCAAGGAAGGAGGTCAGGAACTTCATTAAAACAGATTAATGTAGAACAACTGTTATCTAATAAGACTAGAAGCCTAGAGGACCTTCTTGCTCAATGCAGAAATACCCTGCTAACATGCATTATTTCTGAGAGCAACAAAAGCTACTTTAGAAACCCTGCAGCCGCAGCCTGGGACATGACAGGAGATATATTCTCTTTAGCCACTCCAGCCATTGATAAATTAGTTCTTGCCTGAAATTGGCATTCTGTCAGTAAGCTGAAGGGGACTGCAGCAAGCACCACAATTAGTGCTCCCCGTGGAGTGAAGGCAATGACAGCGTCCCTGCCTGCGAAGCTGCTGAGAATTCCTGGGCTAGTTTTATTATGCAGCCTTTACGGCTTATCCACTCCACTCCAGGCTCCAGGGAACAGCCCGGATAATAATTCTGTAACTCGAGTACTTAACCTGCTTGCTTAGTTTGCAAAGCCAAGTCTTCATAAAGGAGTGACTCACGGGGAGTCTTGCTTAGAGACAGGTTGAGAAACCTACATTGGGCAGAATTAGAATTGCGGTGATTTAATTTCTCCTTTTCTGCCTCACCTTAACCATCCCAGAAAGACAATTAGCAACATCTACTCCTCTCCTCCTCCCTCCCCCTTCCATCTCCATTTCCTGAAGCTAAAAAAATTTAAACAAAGCAAAAAATAAAAATTATGAGAGAGCTGAGGTTTACGTGTATGTGCACACACGTGTTCTCACCAGAGGTGGCCTCAGGAATAGAGATGTAAATCTTCTAAAAAATGTAAGCATAACTGAAACAGCTCTTCTGCATTTATGTGGTGCTACAGTCCAACAAATGACAAATTCTAATGGCTGGTTGCAGCTTCCAGAACAGTATCTGTCTCTCTCCTTTGTCCTTGGTGAGTGATACAGACCACAGACTGAAATTTGTTACAGGGATTTATTACCATAGGTCTTCTCTCCTTGAGCATCACACAACCCGTCTCTGCCTTTTCTAACCATGGAAATGGTGTTTTATTTTGAAGTACTAAATGTCACTAGCAAAAAGGTAAAGGCAGGCAAAGAAAGGTCATAAAAGTGTAATTCTATTAGTTTTGTAATTGGGGGGTGGGGGGAGAAAAAAAAAACCCAAAAAGCAGTAATTGACTGAGGATTAGAATGTGTGATTGAGACATGACCTACCTCATGGGAGCAGAAAACTAGGTCTTCATCTAAGCATTTGAGATGGCTGGGGAAAGATTTAAGCTCATCTTGTGCCACAGCAGAGGATTTATAAAATTCCAAGAGACTTAGAAGATGTCTAAGAAATGTCTAATTACTGTCATCAGATGAATACGCTCAGATCAGAGATGAGATGATTTTTTCCAACTGCTTTTAAGCTGGGTCAGAATGATCAAAAGGTTCTTCTCTTTAACAACTCCAGCTCATGTCCCTTCTAGGTCAGCCTCTCCTATGTACAGGTCTCTGCATCCCTCACTCATCACATTTAGCAAAATTCGTGCCAAAGAATACACACAAGAAACACAGATGTAACTTCTAGTGTACCAAGGTCCACACCAGGCTCCTTTGAGAGGTAATACTTGGAAATCGTATACTAGCACCATACTTGGAGTCCCCGCCCTTAAAACCAGAGCTGCTGCATTTTATTATAAAGTCTATATTTAAACTTAAGCCCACAGAATTAGAGGAACAGAGACAGAAACACTGCTAATGTCTGAATATCCATACGTTTGAGCATCCCAAGGCAGAACGGGAGCAGGAGTCAATTAAACTTCTCCTTCTCTTCCACTTTCCCAAAGCGTAACCCAAAGGTCACCTCTTTACATTTGTTTTGTTTTTTTTTTTTTTTTAAAAATAAAACTCATCTCAGACCTCTGTAGCCCACAGACTTTCTGAGTGAGTAACACATTTTAGGTTCCAACACTTCACATCTGCATATGCAGCATTTATAGCCATATTTAAAGAAATTTTGTCACTCAGAAAAAATTCTGGTGTCATCATCTTCATATACAATTTCACAAAAGCCACCAGAATATCCCACCTCAGAGTGTGCAAATGTCCAGAACATGTCCATGAGGAACCACCTCCCAAAACCATGTCCCATCATGCCATGTAGAAGACATCTCACTCCATCATGGCTGATGTGCAGACCTATGCCTTGACTGTCCTTTCCACGTGATGAGTGACAGCCCATAGAGTCAGGGTGTAGAGGAGACACAGACAGACTCTTCTCAGAGGTGCACAGCAGAAGGATGAGGGAAACTGCTCAAATTGTGATGCAGGGAGTTAAAATTAAATATAGGGATTACTTATTTTTTCACCGTGAAGTTGGTCAGAAATAGGAAGAGGGGCCTGAAGAGGTTGAGAAATACTTTAGGGATACTCAAACTTGGACTGGACAAGTCCCCAGACAACCTAGAGAACACCAGAATTATCTTCCAGCCTCAGTTGTTCTGTGATTCCATAAAAACCACCACCACTGGAACCATGCATTGGGTACTTGTGGAGAATAAGCCGGTCACAGCTCTCAGTGGGTGTAGGTGCCACGGGATTTAGGTTTCTGGAAGCACTAACCTTTCTGGAAGGGTTAGTTCTGAGCATACTTACCATATGAAAATGCATCTAAACGAGCAAGCAACAGCAACTTCTATCTGCATTTTATATGGAATCCTTGCAGAGGAAGCATGAGATCCTAATGGGAATGCTTAAGCTGAGAACACTCCCATTAGAATGAAGTTTACCGAGATAAAGTCCCACTACTTCTTTCTGCCCCCTCATCTATCCCACTTTCTTATGTCATTTTATGAAATGACTAAAGGTAAAACCTTGCAATATGCTTGTGGCCCTCAGTAGGGTGTTCTTCTGAAGGGAGGGAAAAAAAAGAATATTCATAACAGGCTTGATTTCGGCCGTCTATCAGATGTTATTTTAATCACTAAAGAGAAAGCCGTTTCCCTAACAACAGTGCCTCTCTTTCACCTTGTCCATATGGTGGTTGCAGAGATCTGTCCATCTTGTTTTGACTAAGGATCCTGATTTTTTCATGAGATACTTTCCTCTCTGTTATTGACATTATTAGGAAGTGGTATTTGAATGTACTGTTTAATATGGTCACACAGAAATGCAAAAATTGGAGTAGGATTGTATGTGCCAGTCAGTACAAAGAGGTACAGAGAACAAAGACATATTTCTAGTCACAAAGGAATAAAAATATAGGTAAATGAAACATGAAAGCATTCCTGTGCGACCTGATCTAGGTGTACCTGCTCCAGCAGGGGGATTGGACTAGATGATCTTTCAAGGTCCCTTCCAATCCCTGAGATACTTTAGCCAACTTCCTTGTGGGAGTATCGGTATGTGGGGGAAGTTGAAGTGCTTATAGTTAGAAGAGTTCGATAAGTTTTCTGAATGAGATTATAAAACACTGTTGGCCAAAAGTTAAGGGGGTGAGGTGAGGGGTGGGACTAGATTTCCATGGCAGTTTACCTCTGCTGTGTTCCGTGTGTATATCCTGGATATGATGTGTGACTTGGTGCACAATCCCCCTTTGCACAGAGTGCTTTTCCCTGTGTCAGTGCAGCCCACTTAATAAATTATAAATAACAGTAATAATTTCTGAGATTCCCATTTCATTTTACAGTTATTTATTGGCTTTCCCCATAAGAGACTGCCTTGCTGGAGCTGGGAGATAAGCTTATTAGAAACCATAGCACAATACTTTGAACAGATGATTTATGTGTTTTCAGGCCACTACTGGGTAATCAGCTTATTCTGGATTCCATCCAGCCAACTTTACTTGTACTTTAATCAGACCAGCTGTGATCCACCTGGACCACAGGGTTCTGAAAACTTGTCTCAGCACACCGGGCCAGACTCTCAGAGGTTTAAATTAACTTCCTATCACTGCCGACAATGGAGTATTGCTGATTTACACCAGCCAAGTAATCTGTCCGTAGACCAGAATTACGGCAGGGGTAGCACCATTAATAAAAGGTGGGCAGGAAATAATTTACTTTAATGAATGGTGTTGATGCGTGGTGTAATTGTTTGAATTCATCAAAAACAATATTTAGAACTTAATGTGGAAATGATGTATAAGTATTGTTAATAAAATCACTGGCAATTAATTTAGCCCTTAAATCAGCAAAGCACTTAAACATGGACTTTCCGCAATGGAATGCATGTACACACTGAAGTACTTTTCTGAATCCTGATTTTTCAAGTTCTACTTGCCCAGACTGCTGCAAAGAAGCTAACCTCCTTAGACTTCTGACCTAAGGAGTCAGAAGTCAGAGTTATAAGACGACATCTGAATATTATCCTACTAATGTTTCCATGAATGAAAAGGAGACGTAGACAGGGGTTATTTATCACAGAATCACAGAATGATATGGGGTTGGAAGGGACCTCCGGAGATCTTCTAGTCCAACTTCCTGCCAGAGCAGGTCCCACAGGACCTTGTCCAGGCGGGGTTTGAGTGTCTCCAGAGACAGAGACTCCACCACCTCTCTGGGCAGCCTCTGCCAGGGCTCTACCACCCTCACAGGAAAGAAGTTCCTCCTCATGTTTAGATGAAACTTCTTAGGTTCACATTTGTGCTCATTTCCTCTTGTCCTGTCATTGGGCACCATTGAGAAGATTCTGGCCCCATCTTCTTGACACCCACCCTTCAGATATTGCTCAGCATTGATGACATCCCCTGTCAGTCTGCTCTTCTCCAGACGAACAGCCCTAGACCTCTGAGTCTTTCCTCAGCAGAAAGATGTTCCATTCCCTTGATCATCATCATAGCCTCCACTAGACTCTCTCCAGCAGATTCTGGCCCCATCCTCCTTGCACCCACCCTCTAAGTATTTCTAAGCGTTGATCAGATCCCCCCTCAGTCTTATCTGCTCCAGACTAAAGAGACCCAAATCCCTCAGCCTTTCCTCCTAAGAGAGATGTTCTAGTCCCCTCATCATCCATCTTTGTCACTGTCTCCAGCAGTTCCCTGTTCTTGTTGAACTGGGGAGCCCAGAACTGGACACAGTTTGTTAGCCAGGACAACCTCATTGTTTTGCTTTTTGCTGCACTCTGTGTTGTTTGTGATCAGCAACTTGGACATCTTCTCATTTTGTAGTCTCCAACCACCAAGTCCAGCTCAGATCCCATAGAGGGTAATGATAAAGAGTCTCTGGTAAGATCCTCTATAGCTGCTATGGACAGAACAGGGTCCCTTCAAGCTTATTGGTGAGGATTTTAATGTAGGCCTGTGTTTCTGGAGCATGAAGGCAAAAAATAAACTGAAGCAGTTTTTCTTAAATAGTTGCAGAGAAAGTAATTGGGTTCAAAACTCTGAAATTGGAGATCATCTACAGATTGAAGATGAGCACTTATGGAGGATGTTCCTCACAGAGATCAACCCTCACTCAAGAGCTGGAGTGTGTCCAGCAGTTGTCTTTCAGTGAGTTTTCTCCTCCCTCCCACCATGGTGCAGCATCAGCTCTGCTCCTCAGCACCCAGAAGATCCAGCCACCAGCAGCCCAGTCTTGAGCACCTCACTATATACCACACAACTGGCCTTTGGACCAGGTTCTGGTGGCTTTTCTTCTCTTTATATCCATCCCATTCATACGAGTTGGCTGATCTGTGTTGATTTCACAAAGTTCCTCTGATGCCCCACAGGGTTTCTCATGGAGCTCATCTTTATTCAGCCTCCACATGCTTCCTTTGACTTGAGATGATCTGAAGATATGGATAAGAGATCGGGTTTTATGCAGATGACATGCAGATTTATGTGAAGTTTATTCCTAATTATTCTTTCTCTTCTTCTGTTTTATCAGTTTGTCTTGAGGACATGGAGGCGTAGATGTCATATTTTTTTCCTGGTCTATATTTAATACTCCTAAACCTCAAATCTTAATTATTAGTTTCAGGCATTGGCTTAAATATGCTGCTTCTTTCTCAAAATCTGATGAATACAATAACAGTTGTCATGGCTGGTCCAGGCATAGTTCATCCCTTTTCAGCACATTTCTTGTGACAGTCACAAATGGCATCAGTACTGATTCCATCATTGCAGCTACACCAGCTGCAGACCTGAAAATTCAGACTCATTTAGCCCTTGCTTCAGGTACTTTTTCTTTTTAAACAAATGAAACTAAAAAAAAAAGAAAAAAGGAAGTGTATTTTTCCATTCCTTTTGAGAAAAAAATACCATATGCTAGCCAGTGCTTTAGTAGTTCTCCAAACAGATTTTAGGGAACCTGAATTTATTGGTATTGTAGCCCTTTCTCATACCAACTTGACATCAGAACCAAACATGACAATTCCGTGACTACGATTCCTTCTAACAGAAGCTAATTCCAAGAACGCCACCCAGTTTTGATCCTGCTGCACAAATCACTGGCAGGTGTTATAAGCCGGTTACGTGCTTCATTCAGAAGGAGTAGCTGAGCAATATCTCAAGGTTTCTGACACACGCTATTCTCAAGGGTTTCTTTTTCTGGAATGGATTAAAAATTGATTAAAAAAAAAATTGATTAATGTTTCTGTTCATGTGCAGCACCGTGCTACAACACATGACAGGTGAAGAATTTATTTTGCAGCTCCAGATGCTGAAATAACCCCTAGCCTGAGATTTAATGTCTTCTCAATCGTGGTCACAACCTGACACAGAGCAGTCCTGAGTTACTCCCATATTTATTTATTTTTCAGATGGCAATCCACAGATGAGGTATCCCACAGGTCATTTTGGTACATTACTAGCCAGTAACGAGAAGAATTTCTTTTAGTAGGTAAGTATTTCTCTAAGTTACTGCTCTCTGGCCCTCACCAAAAATAGCAACATGTGAAAGCTTTGAAAATATTCATAAATTACCAAGACGCCATGAGTATTAAAAGCAGCTTGTGCTCTGGTTTCAAGACTATGACTCACTTTCCCAGGGAACTCTATTATTAAAGTGAGGGGGTTTTGCTTCAGAAAGAACAATACAAGAATTATATAGCAGTCATTCAAATGCTTCCTTTCCTCTATAAAATCTGCAAGCCTTATATTCATCAACTTTTCATTTTGCTGTCCGGTGACTGTAAAGCTTATAACCAAGAGGGGGTAAATAACACGTATGAAAGAAGGGCTTTGCTGCAAGTACATGAAAAAGGTATATATAAACTGAATGTCACAGCAAATAGTCATTTTTTCTGCAACATTCAAGGCCTGTGTTTAATTTCTCCAAGGAAGATATTACATGACTTCTGTATGACTGAATTAGTCAACTAGGAAATGAATGGGAGAAATAATATCATTAAACATTACTTCTTCCTCATGACTAATGCGTTATTATAAGACAGGGAAGATTGGACAGATGGATGGAGATCCACAAAGCTGCATTAGTCACTTGCCATTTTCAATCTCTGCATATCCCCAGATCATCGAGAATAAATATGCAGGGAGAAAAACTCAGGTAGAGTAAATCAGCATCTTTCCCTGGGCTTAATAGAGCTCTGCTGATTTACCAGCTCATGACATTCTGAGACACTGCTTCCTGTAAAAAAAAAAAAAATATATATATATATATTTATAGAACGGCTGAGAAATCAAATGCCATCAGCGTGAAATGTAATTGAATTTGATAGTGTTACCAGGAATGGAAATGGCACCAAGTTTAATCGGACACACCTTGCTGGTTTTCACCCCATGTTCACATCTTGAGAAAAGTCTGAAAGCAACCTGAAAACAAATGATGAAAGTTATGGAATGGCTCAGACCAGCATTGCCTTTTTCAGGTGAGTAAATATGAGCCATGTGATTTTTCCTAGAGGGTCATTTATTCTGCTGGAGGTCAGGCAGGATCAGCGCTGAGCAACTTACTCCATTGAAATGACACTGGGTGACATTTTGATCCCTTTGCTCATCTCAAGAAGTAGTTTACTCATTCAAGGGCCTCATTAAAATCAGCATCACTAAGCACGAGGTCAGATGCTTTTCAGCAGGATGATGGTAAGAACCTGAGTTCCTGGGTACTGGAGTTACCCATGGAGGAAAAAACAGGTGTAGTATTTTTGCAGCAGATAATATGGGTTTTCTTGAAGTAGAAATGTTTCATGGGAGTCAAATTCAGAGATTTTTCTCTGGGGAAAGTCGATCAAAATAATTCAGATTTATATTTTTCCCTTGTACTGACTTATTTAACTTATGTTTGCTGATATTTATTAATGGTGGGAGTTAATTTCAGGATACTGTATTTTATATTCATTCTGTACCTCATGTTTTTGTGTTGTCCTGGGGAGAGCAATCCAGAAGTCGTATGACTTTCATTTTCTTAATGTTGAATATTATATTAATATTTTCCTCACCATCAAATGCTTTGAATACCTTTGTTTGGCACTAGATGTGGACATTTCCGCTTTTCCTTCTGATTTGTGAAATAAGGAAATTTTCACAGTCTTCAAACTGTTGTGGGGCAGTTTTCTGATTGCTGCTATTCCTAACACAAATGGGTGAAAACCTTCTTGTAATATAAATTCTAGTGCTCTTTGTTTACCCAGACAGCTCACTTTGAGCACCTTTCCCATCATCCAGCCAGGACTGACTGCTGAAATTAATTTTCTTGGAGACAATGAATTTGCAAAGTAAATTCTGAATTCATAAATATCAGTTTTCCTCAGAAACCCCACTTCAGAATTTAGATTGATCCAGCCAAAGAATGGAATTGCACTGCCTGAAGTCTGTGCCCAAGGACAGGGCTTGCAGTTTGAATATCAAAAACTCTGTTTACACATGTTATGCTGACCAAGATCTAATTTATAGAATTTTTGGTGAATTATGCAGGGTGACATATAAATCATGTATTTTCTGGTTTTAACATGATTCTTTTTGTCACCGTAGTATTCTTATGCATTTGAACCTGAACTTCACATTTCCCATTTCTCCATTGTTTCACTAATCTTTATCTAATCTCCTGTTCACGAATGGGAAATGATCATAAAGCAGTATCATATCACCACCATCACAACTTCATTTTGTTAAAGTACTTCTGTGGGAAGTTTATAATTTATTAAAAACCTTTATCTGTTCTTTAATCATCTCTTCATTGTAATTGATCCTCTAGAGCTCAGAGAAATTCTTCCAAGAGCCTGTCTGAATAAGATTGCTTCAGAAAAATGAAAGGCATAAAGGAGCCTATTAAAATTCCCTCTGGCCTTTCTTTCCTCTATATAAAGCTTCAGGGTGGGCTTGTCTGTTAGGAGAATAATGTTGGGTCATGCAGCTCAGAGCAGGGACTTGTGAGAAAGGCAAAGTCTGGGGAAATCACTGCAACACGGCCAGGCACACAAGGGACCAAGAGGAGTGGAACAGAGATAACTCTTCCAACAAGCAAGGGAGCAAAGAGGCATGAAGGGGTCAGGAAGCTCGCTCTGAGCAGGGATTGATGCTGGAAAGAGTTTTGGGAGATGCAAAGGCTGAGATCACGGAATCCCAGACTGGGATTGGGGTTGGAAGGGACCGCTGGAGATGACCTAGTCAAACCCTCCACCAGAGCAGGTCCACCAAGGGCAGGTCCCACAAGAACGTGTCCAGGCGGGGTTTGAATGTCTCCAGAGACAAAGACTCCACCACCTCTCTGGGCAGCCTCTGCCAGGGCTCTACCACCCTCGCAGGAAAGAAGTTCCTCCTCATGTTTAGATGGAAATTCTTATGTTCACATTTGTGCTCATTTCTTCTTGTCCTGTTATTGGGCACCATTGAGGAGGTTCTGGCCCCATCTTCTTGACATTCACCCTTCAGATATTGCTCAGCATTGATGAGATCCCCTGTCAGTCTGCTCTTCTCCAGATGAACAGCCCTAGACCTCTGAACCTTTCCTCAGCAGAAAGTTGTTCCATTCCCTTGATCATCGCCATAGCCTCCACTAGATTCTCTCCAGCAGTTACCTGTCCTTCTTGAACTGGGGAGCCCAGAACTGGACATTGCACTGCAGATGATAGCCTCACCAGAGGAGGAAGAGGATGACCTCCCTCGACCTGCTGACCACACTCTTTCTAATGAGATGGAGATGTTCTCCACTAAAGGTAGCATCTGCTTGGGAACCCTGAGCCGGAGTTCCTGGGGAGCATGGGTGTGCAGGGCATGTTGTGCCTCACACGGGCTGCAGCACTTGCCAATGTCTGCTCGCCGGGGATCAAAAAGCAAAAGTGAGTTGGTGAACTGCAAGTAGAGAAACTGCGTTGAAAGGCTGTGATCCTGCCAGGCTTTGAGAGCGCCTGATCATTAGCTGTCGGTGCCCTAGAGATTCAAAGACAGACTTCACGGAAAAGAAGCACCCAGACTTCAGATCATTACCCAGACCTGCTCAGACAACTTGAAAGAGAAAAACTCAGCTGAATAGCTCAACTAAATTACCTTTCCTACAAGATCCTGCTCAGGTGAGCTGTGTGAAAAATAACATCTATTTATCACGCTGCTACCATTCTCAAAATTAGGTCCTCAAATATTAAAATAAAGTTTTTAAAAATTATCAGAAAGTTGCTTTATCTTCAGAATATCTTTTTTTTCTGAAAAAAAACATACCACCAGTTCTTATTTGACTCTCAGTTCAGAAACTTAATTTATTTCTCACGTCCAAGCTTCTTCCCCGGAAAAGTTTTTCTTTAAGCTTGTTTTTTTAAATCAAAGCTGAGTTCCACCTTCCGTCTCCTGGTTTAAGCAGCAGCAACTTCCAGAGAAACAGATTTCAAGAGCTGTATGGAACAATTGAGTCAGATTTGGCAGTATTTTAATCCTTTTCCCAACGTATGTGACAGTTCCTGAATTTCTCTGTGTTTTTAATACGTCTCGTCCCTATCTTTGGAGGAATCTGAAAATGCCTGAAAGCAGAGATGTGTATTTAATTGGCTTTTGTGTGCATCTGAACAGGGAAAAAAAAAAAAAATGGAAGCTTGGTGAGGATTCAGTTCTAATCAAGTGCTACAGTGGGAAGGGTGGTTTTCCAACTTTATTCAAAGATTCTACTCTATCCTCAGTGAATACATTAATAGCACTGCGGTGTAGTGAATTCTCTTGACCTTGAAACAACAAAACCCCGAGCAGGGGATGGAAGAACACAAGCAAGAGAGACCTCAACTTCTATTTGGAGAAGCGCTGCAGCGAGCAGGCTGGGGAGGAGAAGGACAATATTGTCTGACCCCCAGGCAAAACTCGGGCAGCCTGGCAAAAAAATGTTGAGTCGGAACGAAGCAGCCCCTGTGCAGAAATGGTCTCTGATGGCTTGTGTAACTGGCACACAGCCCGAGGCTGACTATGTGACTTCTAGACATCATGTTTGTTTTGTTGTGTTTTTGTTTGGGTTTTGTTGGGATTTTTATTTTTTAAATAAGCCCCACTAAATTAGCAGGAAAATTAGACAGGGAGGGAGTGCTGCATGTGGATGCCTTAGATCTACAAAGCTGAAATGCTCCTCTTTTTCCAGACTGCAAATTTTCTTCTTTCTGAGGTTAGCACTAATAGGAGGTGACATGAGCTCCTATAATAAGATGCTTTGTGTCATGACTTAGTTAATAATGTCCAACCAATTGGCAAGTATATGTTATGTGAAACAACAACTGGGAACCCTGCTTACCACCAAAACCTTTGGAAATTATGTTTCTCTCTGTAATTCCTACAGGCTATCATGATCTTTTACCTAACCTGTGGGGATGGAGACAGATGCTGAGACACATCACAAACTAATTGCCAACAACCCATGTATTGCACAAGGCTTAGATCTTGGCTACTCAAACCTTCCAAGATAGCTTTCTCCTGCTTCCATCCTACAAAGCCATCCCAGCTTGGAACCAGCATGGTTCCACAGTTGGTTTTTTATCTCCCTGGTGGTACTGGGAAAATGTTTCCTCTTTCCAAGGTGTCCTACTGTGGAAAGCTTTTTGCTCTGTCCTGTGCCAAAGGTCCTCTGCCTGTGCTGGGAAACTCCATGTGGCCAGAATAGTCTCAGGGAGTGAGATGGGAAGGGTTTGGGAGAGCAAGTCCCCGCTTACCTTCCAAAATACCTCTTAAATGGGTTTCATTGGATCGTTAGCATAGAATAGTTAAAGTTGGAAAGGGACCTTACAGACCATCCAGTCCCAGCCTCACACCAAACCAGGTTGCTCAAAGCCCCATCCAGCCTGGTCTGGAACTTCTCCAAGGACAGGACGGCCACAGTTTCGCTGGGCAACCTGGGCCAGTGTCTCACCACCCTCACAGTCAAGAATTTCTTCTTGATATCTCATTTAAATCTCCCATCGTTCAGTTTAAAACCATTCCCCCTCATCCTCCTGCATCACTCCCTGATCAAGATTCCCTCTCCAGCTTTCTTATAAGCCTCTTTTAGGTACTGGAAGAGGCTATGAGGTCCCTCCAGAATCTTCCTTTCCCCTTCCCCTCCCCTCTGCAGCAACTCAAGGCTTGGACTCCTTCACTTTGCATTGAATGTTAGTGAAGGTTCTATACCCTCATCTAACTCCTGCTGGGAGGGGTCCTGGTCTTGACATCGACTGTCCCCAGTGCCACACATGACATGGGAACACACCAGCCAGCAGCAGGCAGTGGGGCTTGAGACCGA
>VXBJ01006461.1:119531-129765 GCA_013400055.1 Nycticryphes semicollaris | reverse complement strand
AGGGGGGGGGGGGGGAGTCATATCAGGTCAGAGGATGGACACAAGCCTGGCATTGCCACTGATGTGACAGGGAAGGATGATAGCTTCTCTAGTATGGCTCCAGCTTTCACAGCTAGTCCAAGACTGCAGCACAGCAGTGTGGTGGCCCTCCTGCTCTGCACCATGATCTGCAGGACATCAGCGCCCAAGCAGGACACAACCCACGGCTGCAGACAGTGGGACTGACACAAGGCACGGATGGCAAATGTAGGAGGTCAGAGCCAACCTCTCTGGAGCAAGTGAAGGGCAGCCTTTTACCTGAGCTTTAAGAAACACCAGACTGAAAATACTCCCAGCTTGGTGGCCCTAGACCAGCCGCAGGAGCTATAAGATCGCATTGTCCTTCCCAAAATTGAGACCTTCAATAGGCTATAGGCTGAGCTGCCAGCAATCACAAGGATCTCTTTTAAAATCCCTGGGAACTCAAAGATGGTTGGAAATGTTGTGCTGGCTTTGACAAGTTGCAGCTGTAAACTCTCTGATGCACTGCTGCTGGTTTTAAAAAAAATATAAATCAGCTGCTCAATTTCTCATCCAAATTTTAAATCAAACCTCAGGTGGAGGACCTGGGAGAACTGGCAGAAGGAGGCAGAGCTGCATTATCTGGACACGGTAGGGTGTTAGTGAAAGAGCACTTCTGACAAGCAAAGAACATTAGGCTGTATTTTTTGTCTTTGTGTGAAAGCTTCTAACAGCAGCTTTGATGCTAAAATGAGAGGGAAAACTATTGCCAGATTTGGTGTTATTTATTACAGGTATTACTGAGGCACTTTCAGACTCACTGAACACCTTGAGCAGATTGCCTCTTCTGCAGCTCGTTCTCAGTTATTGTTATGATCTGGATGTAATTCTGCAGTTGTCTTTTATTTACATAGATGTATTGCAGTAAATGAAGGCCCCGTGCGCTTTGACAGCACACACAACATGACCTTTGTGGACGAATATGAGTTGGGCTGAAAGCAGAGCTCCAGCTGTTTCAGAGACAGGCAGCTACGTCAAGAGTATAGAAATATGGGAGTAATTTCTCAGTATTCAGAAGAGGCTGAAAAACGTGGGGGGAAATCTTTGCTCTACAAAACCTGCTTCCTGCACAGTGCTCATGCCCAGCAGAAGATATCACTCGGGAGCCTCTGTCCAACAGACCCAGAGCCCCATGGAGGACCTGAGTCTGTAGGCAAATATACAAGTCAGGACCCTGTGACCTGCAAAGGAGGGATGAGTTTCATCCCTAAATGCACCAAAGGGCTTGAAATGGGCTTGGAACCTTTGCTCCAATCAGTTCTGCTCACCTTAATCTTTCATCTGGACAGGCTGGATGGATGGGCTGAGGCCAATGGGATGAGGTCAACATTGTGCCCAGATGGTCGAGAAGGCCACCAGCATCCCGGTTTGTGTCAGGAACAATGTGGCCAGCAGGACTGAGGTAGTGACCAACCCCATGTACTGGGCACTGGTGAGGCCCCACCTCAAGTACAGTTTTGTGTCTCTCACTACAAGAAAGACACTGAGCTGCTCTGGTGTCCAGAGATGGGCAAGGGAGCTGGTGAGGGGTCTGGAGCACAAGTCTTGTGAGGAGAGGCTGAGGGAGCTGGGAGTGTTCAGCCTGGAGAAAAGGAGGCTGAGGGGAGAACTTCTCACTCTCTCCAGCTCCCTGAAAGGATGGTGCAACCAGGGGAAGTTGGTCTCTTCTCCCAAAGAACAGGTGATGGGACAAGAGGAAATGGTCTCACCTTGCGCCAGAGGAGGTTTAGGATGGATATTAGGAAAAATTTTTACACTGAAAGGGCTGTCAAGCCTTGAAACAGGCTGCCAGGGAGGTGGTGGAGTCAACACCCCTGGAGGTATTTAAAGGACTTGTAGATGTGGTGGTGAGGGACGTAGTTTAGAAGCAATTTGGCAGTGCTGGGTTAAAAGCTGAACTTGATAATCTTAAAGGTATCTTCTGACCATAATGATTCTATGATTCTATTCCTCCATCCTTTCACAGTCTGAGTGTACGTTCAGTGGCACTTACACATTCAAACACAGGGGAGGCAACCTCAGAGAGCAAATTTTGGACAGTTAAAAATATCTCCCTTCGCTGTGGTCTGTAAAAAGTCCCTTGGGGAAAAAGAGCATGAAGGAATATACACTTGTGTGGCAATTTTAATCAGGCAAAACTGAGGCAAAGGACTGATTACAAAGTTATTTAGATGATACACTTCTGACTACAGCTTTGTAATCAAACAGCAGCTACCATTCAGCCATGTAATAACCAGACGACTGTACATCTGCCTTGCTCTGCATATTTATAAAGAATGCATGGCTAACACTTATTTACCTTTATTAGCTACATTCTCCATAATTAGCTGAGCTACTGTGAGTAATTTTCAGTGCCTGGGCTAGCCGCAACTGTATTTGCATTAAACTTGTCTAATCTTTCAATGTCCTCATGGAAGCAGGTGAAGATTTGTCAAAGCTAAAAGTACCTGTAGCATAATCTCAGACTAAATGGATACATGAAGGAAGTTCAAATCCCATAAACACCAGTTTAATGGGATCAAAAAAAAAAAAAAAAAAAAGTGGTCTGCAGTGGGAAGTAAAGGTTTTGGTGTGCTGGGCTCGGGTCCAACAGTCCCAGAAAGATGCTGACCAGCTGGTAGGTGTTGCAAGTAGACAAAGCAGCTAAAAAGTGACTGGAAATCAGCAGGCAGGGTCTAGGAGATTTGTTGGGTTACACAAGCAGTCCGGAAGGCTGAGGGATGAATGCTGATTTCCTCAGAAACTCAAAGAAAATCAGTGAAGGGGTTTTTTGGGTCCTGTTGCTGAACTTACCATTGGGAAAAAAATATTTTCAGTTAATCTAACACAATTGTAGGGTCCCTCCACTGACACTGTTTCGATGACGCTATGCTTGGATTCACTTAACATCTTAGTTAACATGCAGTAAACATTCACTAAAAAGAGATAGGTAATGGGTTTTCTGTGGCACAGGACAGAACAAAACACTTCACCATGGCCTCAAGTTGTGCCAGGAGAGGTTTAGGAAGGATATTAGGAAAAAATTTTACACAACTTTTTTACATATTAAGCATTGGAACAGGCTGCCCAGGGAAGTGGTGGAGTTGCCATCCCTGGAGGTATTTAAAAGACAGGCAGATGTGGTGCTGAGGGATGTGGTTTATTGGTGGTTTTGTCAGTGTTAGGTTGATGATTGGATTCAATAATCTGAAAGAGCCCTTCCAACCATATCAATTCCATGGTCTATTCTATGATTCTGCACCAGAAGGAGCTCTGTAGGTGAACAGAGAAGAAGCCCTCACTTGAAAAATATGTCTTTGGCCTTGGTAAGGTCAGCAAGACTTCCCACAGGTAGGACTAAGACCTGTTGGTTGAGAGTATCTAATACAGGTTTCTTCATCTCGGTGTATACAGGCTGAACCTCTATAAAGGCCTGTGTATTAAGCAGAGGCCATCTCCATGGAGTCACTCACTCAAGTCTTACATAAATTTGTATGCAGAGATGAAATTTCACTGAAGACAACAACATCTGTTCCTTTAGATCACGTCTTTATTGACATTCAAACATAAGGCACAATTTGTTATTCGGGTTAGAAAGCATGTGCTCTGCTGCTGATGAAATTGCCACAAATTAATAGCCCAGCAGTTAGATTTTGGGATGGGCCAGCATGGGGTAAGGCTCGTCTATCAACCCTAAATACTTCACTGCTCCACATGCACAAGTTTCAGCTGTCACATTTCCCTGCACAAGCAGCAGTGGGGAGGCTCTCTCTGGGAGAGCTGGGAGGGGATCATGCCATGGGGACAGTCATCTCATCAGAAGACCTTGGGAAACATCTTCAGACCTGGTGTGCTGGAAGGACACACATGTGCTCACAACCCAGAAAGTCCCCCACATCCTGGGCTGCATCCCCAGCAGCGGGGCCAGCAGGGCAAGGGGGTGGATTGTGCCCCTCTGCTCTCCTCCGCTCTGGGTAGACACCTTCTGCAGTGCTGCCTCCAGCTCTGGGGCCACCAACAACAGAAAGATATGGACCTATTGAAGCGGGGCCAGAGGAGGCCACGGAGATGCTCCAAGGGCTGAAGTCCCTCTGCTGTGAGGACAAGCTAAGAAAGTTGAGGGGGTTCAGTCTGGAGAAGGCTCCAGGAAGACCTTCGAGACCCTCCCAGTTCCTCAAAGGGCTCCAGGAAAGCTGGGGAGGGATTCTTGATCAGGGAGGGGAGCCATAGGATGAGGACTAATGGTTTTAAACTGAAAGAGGGGAGATTTAGATAAGATAGCAGGTAGAAACTCTTTCCTTTGAGGGTAGTGAGACCCTGGCCTAGGTCGCCTAGGCTGCCCCATCCCTGGAAGGGTTCATGGCCAGGCTGGATGGGTTTTTGAGCAACCTGGACTGGTGGGAAGTGTCCTTTCCCAAGGCAGAGTGTCGGAACGAGATGACATTTAGGGTCTCTTCCAACCTAAACCATTCTATGGCTTCCCATCCCTCCACAGCACTGACAGCTACACCTGCCCCGTGCTTCAGTGTCAGCCTGGGAGGTGGCTCCAGGTCCTGTAAGACATTTACCTCCCACCCGCATGAAGGGGGGGATGGAAAAGTCTGCTTCCTTACCTTACTCTGGAAATTATCAGTGCCATATTTTTCTTTTCTTTAAAAGCTCCAGTGGATCATAACTTCCAGAAAGTCCAAAGAGAAAACAGGATTCTTTTTTTCCCCCCTATGTTCAAACCAAGGAATCCCCCAGGGTTTCATTTTCACACCCGTATTGTTTTTCTTTCATGTGGCTGGTATCATGAGCAATCTGATGTCACATTCCCACTGATAATAACATTCTTTGCCCTTAGTATGCATTTAATCTATGAAAATTATATGGGGAGATTGTATTTCCATATGGAAGTTGTTTTAATTAATGCTCACTTTCTTCTTAATGCCTCAGAGGCTGATATCATATTGTTTGGGAAGAGAAATTGAAAGGATATATTGAAACTCTTATTACAGTGTTATATTGAGATAAGGAGAGACTGTGGAAAAGAACCAGGTGTACAGATAAGCAAGCCCAACCCTTTCCCCACAGCTCAGGTATTTGCACGGATATGAAATGACCTCTGTGTGGAGGTGATTTCTGGCATCACTGAGTATCCCACGTCTTGTCTTTTTTTCTCTGTCTGCTTGTAGGACCCATAGGTGTACCTCAGATATTTTGCTGGGCTGGGAAAAGGTCTGAGCCTCCATATATTTTTAGTCTCCATATGTTTTTAGACTCCATATGTTTTAACCTCTCACCCTATAGACCTGATTTAGGCTGCAGTGATGAGCACGGGCCACGTCCCCAGGGCATCATCACCACAGCTTGCTCACCCTGGCCAAATTCAAGCAGGCATTGGTCTTTCTGGTAGGCTTTTTACAGGGCTTAGTGGAAGGGATATCTTGACCTCCCCTTATAAATGGGTGTTTCTGCTCAACTTGTAAAGTATTAGTAGGTGAAAGACAAAAAGCATTGTCCACATCACTAGTGGTCAGATGGTTTGACTATTTTAATTGTTCCTCTTGGAGGTATCTCCCTTCCAACCCAAACCATTCTATGATCCTATGATTTTGCTGGTGACTGCTGTTGCAAACAACTTGCTCTCAGACATGAAAAGTGGACTTTCTGAAAGGACTTCCCCCCTAAGAAGAGAGTTCTTCTTACAGGGCTGGTTCAACCTACATCATGTCTTTGACACAGCTTTACACGTCATCCCTCCGGAGTCCCCAGGGAAGTGACTTGGGCTGACATCCATCCGCTAATGTGAGAAGAAGGCTGAAAGAGCAAGGACACACTGATGAACTCAGCTGCTCAGCATCTGCGTTTTGTTTTGGTGACAAGAGGTTTGCACACCACGTGTGGAAGCAGGACACAGGCTGCTGCCACTCACCGCTGTGATGGATGGACCACCAGGGCTGATTTACGGTCACCCGTGTCGCACAGGCACTTGCCCTTGTCCCTGAGCTATGAAAGGCTGTAAGAATAAAGGAGATAAATGGCAAAGTACTGCAGCTGCAGAAATAATTACCTTCCAGAAACGTAAAAACAAACCGTTTTTCCCCTTATCCCTTTCAAATCTAAACTCCTCAGCTCTGGGTACCTGCAAGAAAGGGCTGGCTTTTCAGGATGCCATTCACAGGGATGACAGGATGGTTTTTCACTCTGAGTGTCATATCTAGAGACTCTGGTCACTCTGTGCTTCTTTGGTTGCTGAAAAAAGTCCTCTAAGTCTCCTACTGCTGCTGTGTTGGTATACAATCAGTGCACTTACACCAATGTTTCTGGGCTGGATCGATACAGATGAGTTAGTAAATAAAACTGGTGACCTGCTTCATCTTGCCTCTTGGGCACTGTTCCTGACCCGTGTTGCTGGCCAAGCTGTGTTGGGAGAGCACTGTTTGGAGCAGACCAGAGACCTCCAATTAAGGATCAGAGGTGATTACAGTCCACAGCTTGACTTTGCGCTGTGTTATTTACTGGGACAAACATAGCCAACAGTGCAGAGTTATGACAGCCATCCTTCAGTTTGCTCCTCTAATACCATTCACTGGTTGGTTTTGATTGTTTCCTTTCCTTAAGACCATCATGATTTTTGTTTTAAGCAAGGAAGGTGCTCTGCCAGTCACCTTAGTAAGACAAAAACCAGGCAAATCGGTGCATTCACAGTCTTGCACTGAAACAACAAACTTCATGAAAGGAGCACTCACCAGCAATTCTGTTCTGAGGTCATTATCAAAACCAGAGCTTCATATGAGCAAATGTTCCATGCCTGGATTGTAGGAAGCTTCCTGGCTCCCAGCTTTCGCAGAGCATTTCTGGATGAAAATGAACAGTTTGGGCTGGCGTCTGTCAGTAATGACATGTGGCTGACCATAAATCCCATTATCAGACTTGCTGCTGGTGGCAGTGGAAGTGCAGGTAGAGCAGGTCCTGTACAGCTTTTGTGCCTGGAGTTCCACCCCAGTCCCACTGTTATGAGCCAGAGTTCTTTAACAGAACATGTAGCTGGGATGTTCCTGCGTTGAACCTTTGAAGCAGTCCCTATACGCTTTGTCCTGACAGGAATATAGGGAAGGAAATGGGACTGGATGGAGAACTTGTGGTGGGGAAAAGGCTGGTGGGGAAGTTATTCACAGCTGCTTACACCAGAGTTCTCTTCCTTCTCCTCCTCTGCCTGAGATTTAATGGAAAACATGTTCACATCCTTCAAGAACATACTCAGGTTGGAGTTTGGGGTTCTTGGCTCAGAATTATGAGGCGATAGAGATGTGTCCTCAGCCACTCTTCCTTGGGGCATTGTGAAAGTTGCAGTGATTCACGTGTATCCCTCTACTCAACTTCTGTCTTGTCTGGAGAGATTTTGGGGTGGTCTTTCTCTGGTGCCTGCTTTTCATCATGCACCACGTAAGATCATAGGTTTCACTGTACAAGGCACATGTCTGTGTGCTTCATGGGATTTCACACATAAATCAGATTTTCCCTGAGCAGTCTCCAGCTTTGTGCTCCCTGATTTCTGGGTGTTTGCCCTGTGACCCTGGTGGCAGCTTGCACAAGGGCTGAGCTTCCACAGCTGTGTGTGGAGTCCCAGATCCAGAGCACGTTAATAATGCTAAGTGGGCTAAAAGTACTGTAATTGGTGTTTCAAAACTGAGGACCACAATCATTGGAGGCTTTCAATCCTGAGTGCTCTGTGCAGCTGCTCCCAGTCTGTAAAACTACCCCACCTTCACCAGAAAATTAACTGGGTAGGTAATACAGCTGGTTTTGGAGCAGAGTTTGAAGAGCATACAATAAATAAGGCACGCTGAACAAAGCTAAAAAGCAAAATATTGATTTTTGTCTTATTAAGGGAATGACCTCTATTCTGTGCACAAAGAATTAGGCAGAGGACCTGAGGATAAAAATGGTGCATGATCATGAAATTAAAGATAGCACTAGAAAGAGCTCCACTGGGAGGCTGAACCTGCATATGCAGCTTTACTTCTTTTTGATCCTTGATTTATATCATTATCAGTTTTCTTTTCTATTTTTTTAAATAACACCCACAGATGCTAACTAAATAAACGTGAACTTAATGCAGTCTTTTGTAGTGACCATAGTATTTTTTAAGCTCTTCAAGGCAATGCCTAATGAACATCATCAGCTGAACGGTTTCAATTAACAAGAGAAACAGGACTAGACATTTTCAGAAGGACATTTTCTCTCTAAGATGTTTTTATCTTCTACAAAAAGTGGATTGTGCAAATGTAGCGAAGACTCCAATCTCTAGGGACACCTCCCACCAGACCAGGTTGCTCCAAGCCCCCTCCAACCTGGCCTTGAACCCCTCCAGGGATGGGGCAGCCACAGCTTCTCTGGGCAACCTGGGCCAGGCTCTCACCACCCTCACAGCCAAGAATTTCTCCTTGACATCTCATCTCAATCTCCCCTCTTTCAGTTTAAAACCCTTCCCCCTCATCCTGTGGCTCCCCTCCCTGATCCAGAGTCCCTCCCCATCTCTCCTGCAGGCCCCCTTTAGGGACTGGAAACTGTTATAAGGGCTCTCCGGAGACTTCTCTTCTCCAGGCAGAACCTCCACAACTCTCTCAGCCTGTCCTCACAGCAGAGGGGATCCAGCCCTCTAAGCATCTTCATTGTCTTCTGAACTGGCTTTAAAACCTTCAATAATTGAAGGATTTTTTTCAGTCATTATTATTTCCAGTAGATTGCAAGAGATTGCTTAGACATCTCATGCTCTATACAGCTGTTCTGTCTCTTTTTCTTAATCTCTTCCCAAGAGCTTTTTTCAAGGCCAAAGGAATAGAGTGGAAGGTGTCCCACTGATTTTTATGGGTTTAATTCCACACATATCTTACAATCGTTGTCTCATGGCAGAAATCTGAAGGTCTGGAGTGTGAATTTCTCAGTTTTGAGACCACCTACAGCTGCTGTCTACATTTCTTTCCACGGCCTTGGAGTCAGCAGCTTTTGAGCAAAGAAATGAATAAAATCTGGTAACATTAGAGAGGGTTGGAATCTTGACTGGTACCTTCTCTGTTTCTCATACAATGAAATTAATCTTTCTTGTCTTTTATTCTGTAATATTCAAGCTTCTACTCAAAACAGCACACCGACCCTCCCTCTTTACAGTAGAGTGACACAGAGTTTTAGAAGATGATTCATCAAAAGATGAGATAAGAAGAATGAACCACTCTGGAGGTGTTCCAGACAAAACTTATTTCCAAAAGAATCCCCAGTGCGTCCCACCAAACTCCTCAGGTCACTGCCATTTTACCCCAGTTTACATGTATGGTCCAGCCCCAATGAAATCCAGACACCACTGAAGTTATTGCCCATGACCTTGTAGTTCATTCAGTGACTATTATTGGAGAAAAGCCCTTATGAAAAATTGCAGTCTGGAGCAACAGAAAACCCTTATTTTACCCTTTCCTGACACTTCACTGCATCAAACTCTCATACATTTTCTGTCCAGTGCAGAAATATCATATCATAAACTCATGAAATGTGATCTGAGGTCCATAACAAGCCAACAGAGTAAATATGAACCAATGGTCTGATGATGAGAATGGCTGAGCATCTCTGGCCAAAATGAGTGGCTGCTTGGGACTGGGGAGAATCAGGCCACAGAGAATCCTGGACTTCTCATCCTCAGTTAATAACAGTGGCAGCACGAGTTTCAGATGGCTGATTTGTCTCAGGAGACTTATCTCCCACACAACACAGATTGCTCTCCTGTATTATACATCCCAGTGTGTTATTAGACTGCTTTATTGTGAAAAACGTATTGCCATGTAGTGCCTTTTGAAGTTTTTTGAAGGAAAGAAGAAAAAAAACATGCTAGGAAGCCATTTTCTGAGATGATTATGCTTTTGTTTCCCAATTATCCCTACCCAATCTCATAACAGTCAAGTATCTACAAAGGTTTGAATGACTTCTGGTTTTCTCTGTACAGTTGGGGGAGCTAAATATAGATCTTGCAGCATTATCATCAGAACAAAAGTGTCTGGGTTGTTTTAAGTGACGGCTGCAAACTTCATACTACTGCAAATTTTGCTGGTGGCAGCCAAATCAGTGCTCGTTTAACACAGGCAAGACGAAGAACTTTTGTAAGTGTCAAGTAAAGGCTTTAATGAGGAAATAGCAAAAAAAAAAAAAAAAAAGGACATTT
>VXBJ01006461.1:97279-119525 GCA_013400055.1 Nycticryphes semicollaris | reverse complement strand
AAAAAAAAAAAAAAAGCAACTGCAATATTAGCTTGTGCAGGCTGAATGCTCTAGGGCAAGAATAAATTTTATCCGGTGTAATGGCCTCATGGATGCTGGCACAAAAGACACTGATAACAAAGACATTCCTATTTGGATATACACCAAAATATTCATGTGCTCCCCTAATTAAACTTTCATATAGGATTTTTTTTTGGTTGGTTGGTTTCTCAGATTATGCTGTGTTGTGCGTTACTTCTGAGCCTGAAATATTTATAGCTACATGGACCAAATTCCTTAGATGCTCTGCAGTCTGTATCTCTTACAGCAGCCACTGCTGCCGTGACGGTGTTGCGTTATCTTGTTTATCTGCGTGGAGGAGCACAAGAGTGAGATGAGTCTGGGCCCGTTGCCTGCAGGTGGTCAAAGTTGAGAACAAGCAACAAGGTGGTTTGGGTTTTTTTCCCTCTGACTAGAGTGTTAACAAAACTGAAGTTGATGGCCTGATTTAATAACCCTCCAGACATGACAACCCGCAGCTTATTTTCACCTTCAGAGACGCTTTTTGTGCCAGGGAACGGACAGGAGGGAAGTTTTCACACTTGGTCCTGATGCTGTCATGTTGCCATGCCCATCGCATGTCAGAAAGTCTGTTTAATTCCCCTCTTTGCTTTTGCCAGACTTCTCTTTGACTTTTGCAGGGAAGGAAATGAGGTTCTGCTGCCTTTGTTACGGTCCATGTAACTCTTCCCAGAAGAAAAATTAAACACTTTGGGAAGTTTTGAGCATTAGAACACACTGAATGGGTACAGCCTGCCGGGCAATAGGTACTATGCTGCACCAAAGCTAAGATTAGGATATTTTTACCCACGGGGAGTTTTTTCATATATAATATTTACCCACAGTGCTGTTATATGGACCACTAGAAAGTGTAATTTGTCATTAAATGTGACATAAATGTGACTAAGACTCATTAACGAATGGAATCACAGGGGCCTTGCGATGATTTCCAGTTGTTTGCCAGAGTTTTACTCTTTCTAAAGTAATGTCTCCATCAATGTCACGTGTTCATCCTTTTCGTCTGGGAGGCTGTTCCACAGTGTAATGCATCCCACCCCAAAAGCTGCTTGTGATTGCTCAGTCTACATCCCCGCTCTTTATCCCATCAGTTTTCTCTTTGTCATTATAGAGTACATCAGACAACACTATTATTTTTTTTTTACTTTTTTTTTTTTATATTCCTTTGTATTTAGTGAAGACATGACAGAGAAACATAAGGTTGCACAGCAATTATCTTGCTGCTAAACAGGACCTTCTGCAACCTTCTTCCGAGCATCCCATTTGTATTAACACCGATGTCAGCCATCTGCCTCAGAAAAATTGTGCTGCCTGTCCTTGCTAAGCCAATGGAGTCGATAACCTTTATGGAATTACTTCTCCATTTCTCCTCTTTCTTGTTTACAGGTGCCCACCACTGGGGAGTGGGGAGTATTTACCACTCTGATTCAGCTGTGTAAATAGGGATTTTTTTTGACTTCTGTAATTTTTTAAGCTGCTTTGCCAGAGGGGGTTGTTTGTTTATTTTTATAACTATTCAGACCCATACAGAAAAATAGCCGGGAAATAGAGCTGCTCAAAAGACCAGTTCACATTGACACAGCTCATAAGCAATTCTAGTAAAACAGCTGTACTTACACGAAGCGCTTGACATCTTCCAACATGAAGTGTTCCTAAATCAATTGTTGATCTAATGTCCCAAAAATACGTATCAGAATCCTCAGTGCTGGACAAAATGTAGGCAAATATATTTTAATACCATGCACTGAAGCCTGGAGCACAAAAAATGCAATGCTTTTGGAGAGCTGCTCCTTTTAATATTTATGGAGGACACAACACAATATATCAAGGAAAGACTCCAAGGAATCTCTTATGATTGCAAAACAGCCTTGAAGAGGGAATTTTTTGCATGTAAACCAAAAAAGCTATATGCCACTTATCTTATGCCTGAAATTGTTCAGTGTTCAGTTTGGATGGTGACAGAAACAGCAGAAAGGAAGCAAGACGGCTCAGGAAAGAACCTGATCTGCAAATGAAAGCCCAGAAAGTGTTGCAGTTACTTCACAAAATAGATTCTGACTAACTGACAGCTCCAGCATTCTTTCCTCTTTCTCTCTTCCCTTTTTTTTTTTTTATTTTGTTTTGTCTGCTTCAACCAAAGCTGTTTTCTTGCTAAAATCCTAGTGAGAACAACAAAACTTCATTCATGTCATGTTGCTGAAGAAACACACATGCTGTCATCATCTGTCACTGGCAACTTTCCTTCTCATCTGATGATGAGGCTATCACTGTCCCTTCCACTGCTCGCTCTGTCTTTTGATCTTTCCACCTTGCCTTTTCCTCTGGTGATGCCACTATTTGAGATACTCGAACCCCCCAAGTGAACAGTATCCAGCTGGGAATAAATGAAATGACAGCGCATGTGGATTTGTAGCACCGGGGTTCATGGAGATGAAAGAGGAAAACCCTGGGTTCAGGCTCAGAAATGGATAAAGAAAATAAAGTCAAGGAATCAAGGAAGAGGAAGTCACTGATGAAAGGTAAGAGGCCTCTGTCCTTGATTATAAATAGAGGGTGAACTGGGTCACAGGTGGGCTGTAGAAGCAGACACAGAGAATTACAGTGTTTGAGCTGAGGAGATCACGGAACCATTTGCATCCCATATAACCATTGAATTTCACCTTCTTTTATCCCTAACAATTTGTGTTTAGGACATGTGTAACTTCGCTCTGAAGATATCTAGTCCCTGAGTCACCCTGAGGCAATGTGAGAGGGGCACAACCAGCACATTAAGACATCCTTTGATCTCCCTTTGCTTTTCATACCAGAGCAGTAACAGCAGCCCTGGTATGAAAAGCCCTGGAAGGGACAACAGGGAAATTTGTGTCCCCTTCCCTTGACTTCAGGTGCCTAGAGAGGCACCACAAAGCACACAACAATTACGAAGATGATTCTTCTTAACACATCACAGTCTTCTACCCCTTTCATTAAGTCAAAAAGGGAATAAAGTTGCGTATAAAGGTTCATAAAAACCCACTGCTTAAAATGACCTCATAACAGAAGTGTTACAGAAAAATGCTCTTCAAAGCACAGCTTTATCACTCATTGCAAGGATCAACACAAAATAAGCAGTCAAAACACACATTAACTCTTTTCCTCCCTCTTATCCGTGGTGAGGTGTTGCTACTTGTGAGATTGCAGCATCTCCCTACCCTGGGGAGGGAGAAAACTCACCTCAAAAAGGGTGAATCTGCCCCGTCACCAGCACAATTCTATGCAGGAGTCTTGGGCTAATGTCACTTCATCATACAAATACTTGAGAAGTGAGCCATGGGATGTACTACTGATGCTCTTGGCATGTTTTTACATACCCGTCTTTGGCTACAAACAAAGAATCTGTGCTGAGCTCCCTGCCCTGCTCCATGCTATGCCCTGCAGATAGAAAATCAGGAATGGGGAGGTCCTTGATGAGCCTCCTCTTGGAAGTCATGCTGAGAAAGGAGTCAACGCAAGCTCTGAAATAAAAGAGGAAAACTCAAATGGCAAACAACAAGCTGTCACCCCCTTGCCCAGAAAAGGCAGATTAGGGCACCCTCCAGAACAAGCTTCACCAAGCAACATGACTTGGAGAGCTGCCCCGCAACACGAGGCTCCTCACTGCCCAACTTGGCCATCAAGATTTCAAAGGCCGTGCCATAGATACTGCTACAATCGTCTCTTCTCTATGCTGCATGGGAAATAAAAAGCCTTTGGCATAAATCCGTGTGCAGCATTTCATGTTCATGAGTACACCTCACTTTTGGTTCTTTCATGTATTTTTTTTCTCTTCTTCAATGGAATAACACATGGGATGTTACATTTTGGTTTGTTTTAATGAGGAGATAAGGGAAACTGTTTTAAAGAAGCGATAAGGGAACCTTAAAATAGGAAACCAAAATTGTCCAGTTCCTCAAATCCCCACAAGTCCAACATTAAAGTAAGAATGAAGCATAATTTCATTCCCAAATTACAATTGTAGCAGACATTTTCATTTCTGATATTTCTTGTCATTACCTACGTCTTCCCATGGAAGACCATTAATTGCAATTGAATCAAACTTTTCCTGCAAAATTTCTAAGGTGAAGAAAATTAACATGGTTTGGCTTTGATTCACCTGCCATCTTGCTCCAGTTTTCGGTTTTCTTATGCCACTTTTCTGTTAATATCACCCCTGTGGTTTCAGTGAGGTTTTTAAATGTCAGGACATGGATTTTTGAAGGTCATTAAATATGAAGGGAGAATGGATGAGGATACTCAGCTAAACTGACATTTAAGGAGGTCTCCAAATGAGCTGGGCAGGGCAAGTCTTGCAGTGGAGTCATGTTGGTAGCCCATAGGGCACAGCAGAACAATGATCCTAAAGCTCTCATGGAAAACAAAGGCAGAAAGACAAGAGACAAAACCTTCAGCCTGTTTATCTCTGTGACCAGCAGCAAGAGAGACCAGTTCTCCAAATCTTGTTTCAAGAACAGCATCTCCTGCTAAATTCCTGGTGCAAATCAGTCCTCAGCACCACATTTGCCTGGTGGAATTGCAGCCCCTTGAAAGGTGCCTCTGCCAAAAATACATTGATCTGAGTTTGAACAAAACCAGCCAAGAACTGCTCTGCAAAGCCTCCAAAACTCATTGATCCACACCTCAAAGAGGAGACTGCTGTGGTCATATCAAAAGCAGAATAAATCAAGTTAACACACTACAAATGCACAAAGACTGTGGCTTTACGGATCTTTTAGTTTATGTTATTACTAATAAAAGAAGATGCTCGAGCAGAGCTCTAAAAGAGTAATCCAGTAAGAGCTCTGTCCTGAGGGATTTGCAGAACAAAAATAGCTGAACTCTAACATCTCAGCTGCAGAGAGAAGCCTGGCATGCGGGGAATTAGAAGCCCACCAGATAGGAAACCAGTCCCACTGCAAACAGAGGTTTACCCTTTGCTGACCGCATCCACGTAGCCAGGTTACACGCTGGCACAGGAGGCTGTTTGCAGATGTTCAGCCCCAAAGTGCCACCATCAGAGGTGAGGGGCCACTTTCTGCTTCAGTGGCAGTCCTTCTTGGTCTGCTCCAAGTATCCCTTTGCTCCATGATCAGCACCGAATGATTTCCAGGAATACGAGACTAAGGGAAGGCATTTTGCATTTGATGAAATCATTAAGGAAATAAGAAATAGCAGGTGGTTTTCCAGATACATTAGTTCGGTTAAATTAGGAGACAAAGCTGCTCTTTGGTGTATTCTCACCTATCCATTAACTGCATCAATTGAATTTGGGGAACATGCAGGAAGCAAATTGCCTGGCTTGGTCCAGATTGGATCATGCAGCTCAGAGAATTGTTTAGGAGCTACTTAACCCTACATGACTGTGTTGAGTAATGGACAGAAATCTCCCAAATGCCACAATGACTTTAGGAAGGAAGACAAGTCCTTTGTTCTGGTAGCTGTTTAGAGAAATTCATTCCTCTTAACAGCCAAAGAAGACACTTTCTGACTTAATTCTCATCTTCCTCTTCTCCACTCCCTTTTCTCGCTGGTATCCCACACCCTCACAGCTCTATTACTATTATTTCCTCTGTTTATAGGATTGCCCTTTCCTGGACCTTTCTGCCCAAATCCTCAGCACCTTAGTACCTCAGAAAACTTCCAAGGGACCCTCCTCTCTCTCTGACATTTCAGTGGCATGTGTTAGCCACTTAATAGGGAGTACTACCATGTTTTAGGGAATAGGTGACAACCCAAGGCAAGAGAAACCCATCTTGTCCTGTTCAGATCACAGGAATTTTGTTGTTACGAGTTTGTGTGGTGCCTGACACAATAGAACTGCAGTCTCAGGCATGGCAATGCAGAAAATGAAGGAGCACTATGAAGTTTACATGGTGGCTTCACTTTGATACCCCTTGCCAAAAGCCAAAGGACTGCCTTTATTCACTTAATGCAGGATTAACAAAGGTTTCTGCAAGCCAACACACCACCAGTTAGCTATCGTGTGTCCTTCCCTTATAAATCCCTCTGTAACAAAAGCCCAAAAAATCCAGCAATTGTATTTTGCTAAAATAACACTCCAGCATTAACTCAGAAACGCAAAGAATTCATAAAGAAAGCTAAACCCAGTGAATTTCCCATTCTCCGTTGATGGTGATCTTTAGATGCTTCATTGCAACACACCAAATACAAGATTCAGCTTACCTTCTCCTGCACTTTGGACTTGTTGGTGGGTGTGTGGAACTTTTAAACTTTATTTTTTCAGGTTATTTGTGTGCTCATTCACCCCTACAATCACAGGGGGGCGTGACTGAATCCACACAAGTGCACTTGCCTGTAAAACAACCCCATGCATTTCTTGCTAGGAGTTACATCCATCGCAAGTGACTATTAAACAAAAATGCCACGAGTTGGTGGTGGTTCGGTGCCAGCAGGCTGTCCATGGGGGAGCTGAGTGCCAGCAAACAAGCACCCAGAGGTTCTGTTTTCTTCCTAGCTGAAATATAATTTGACTGCCTTTTTAGTTATGCATGCAGAAGAGCGGAGAGAGAGAGACAAGGCATTAGCTGAGGGAGGCTTTCGACACACAGGCGATGCACAGCATCCTTCCTGGCAGGCAGGATGGATTCCAGCAGCCCCGGGCGATGTGCTCAGCCCTGCTGCTGGCAGCAACCCATCTCCACAGCAAATGATGCTTGGATGAGCTTCACTAGATGGGATCCAGCCTGGGATCCAGCGTGGTAGGTACTCCATCCATCAGCCATGCAAAACACAAATAAAGTAAATGAGTGTGGGTGCTTGCAGACTGGTTGCTATTTCTTGTATGAAAAACCATTCTTTCTTTTCAGCTTTCTGGCCTCTGTGCATTCTCCAAGCTTGCTATTTTGATTCTTGCATGCATTGACTTCTACAGTCCTCAGCTTTGTCTGACTTTATACTTGTCTTCTGTCTCCATCATCAAGTCCATCCTAAACCTAATGACTGCACATTAGCTTCTGCCACTAGTGGAAAATTTGGCCTTCAATTATTTGTCCACATAGCCTTGAACATCATTGCCATTGCACCCTTTGGCATCAGTGCCCCCAAGGAGATGTACTGTAGGAACACAGGGACCTACAGAGATGGGCCAACAGCAGCTGGCAGAGAGGAGAAGGTACTGCATGAAGTGAGGGATCCCTGACCTCAGCCCTAAAAGCAAGATGTTATAGGAAGGACATAAGGCTGCAACACCCCTTCTCTGCCCTTCTTTTTGCAGTGCTTGGGGGCAATGTGAACTTGGCTGGAGTGAAGGACATGGCTGGAGTAAAGAGTGCTGCTCCAGCCAACCAGTTACTGTGAGTTCGCACTGGACCCCTCTCAAGAGATCATAGAATCACAGAATGGTTCGGGTTGGAAGGGACCTTAAAGAACATTTCTTTCCAACCCCCTGCTCTGGGCAGGGAGACCAGCCACCAGACCAAGTTGATCAAAGCCCTGTCCAGCCTGCCCTTGAACCTGTGCAGTGATGGAGCAGCCACAGCTTCTCTGGGCAACCTGTTCCAGTGCCTCACCACCCTCACAGCAAAGAATTTATTCCTTATACTTAGCCTTAATCTCCCCTCTTCCAATTTAAAGCTGTTACCCCTTGTCCTGTCACTACACTCCCTGACAAAGAGTCCCTTCCCAGCTCTCCTGTAGCTCCCTTCAGACACTGGAAGGCTGCTCTAAGGTCTCCCTGGAGCCTTCTCTTCTCCAGGCTGAACAACCCCAACTGTCTCAGCCTGTCTTCACAGGAGAGGTGCTCCATCCCTCTGATCATCTTCATGACCCTCCACTGGACCCCTTCTAACAGTTCCATGTCCTTTCTATGTTGAAGACTCCAGAGCTGGACACAGTAGTAGGTCAGCACTTACACAGGTCAGGGTATCTCCATTGCAAATAGATTCCCTTTAGAAACCATTTTCTTCAGTTATTTCATTAAAATCCCAGAGATTACTCTGCCACAAACTAAACCACCATGCTGCCAACTAACACCAGCCTTAGCTTTCGCCTGCCTTTAATTCTCCATTTGTAGCCCAGCATTTCAGGGCATAATTTGAATTTATAATGACATCACTCAAGACCTATTTTATGGATTATAGTTCCATTTGGAGCCTTGTTAGTCACACCAGAGTAAATACTGGATCATCTTTGCAAGAAACTTCCAAATTAATTTATCTGCCAAACTTTTCCGACTGAATACAAATCAGTTGCTATTACTGGGTAGTGTGACAATCTCTGTTCTGGACGTGAAGGAAAAAAACACAAGAGGAAAAAAAAAACAAAAAACAAAAAAAAACCCAAACCCTGGAGTGTTTCTCTTTCTTTTTCTCTTTGGTATTACGTGTATTGACAGCTGCTCAGCTCTGGTGAGGAAACCACCTTCTAACCTGTCACTTCTGTGCTCTCTCAGTGGCTTTGCCCATCGGCAGGGTAGGCTGGTGGGTGTCAAAGTCATTTGGCCACCTCTCCTCCTTGGCACAAAGGCTCCTCCTCGTGCTCTCTGCCCAACACACAACACTGGGTGCGAGACCCTCAGCTCCACAGGCTTTGGCTTTTTGAACTGCCTGGTTTAGATGCAGCAGCTTTGATTTACACAGGTTGAAAGTCCCTCACTTAATCTTTCTGCCATGGGCATTTGGGCAGCCACATGACAGGTATATTTATATGGCTCTCACTCAAAATTATTTTAGCTTTTGTACCAAAGCCCTTACCCTTATTTGATTGAAGAAATGCAGCCCTAAATATCCTGAATTCCTACATCACCTTCCAAATCCCAGAGGACACCTTTCTTTAAATAAAGGGTTGGGTTAACTTTCTGTTGCATTTCTGAATTTCTGAAGCCCATTGAGTTTGATTCTTTTTTTCCAAATATATATATATTTATAAACTCCCTATCCTCGAACTCTTCATTGCATTTAATACACTTTGTCCATCCCATTACCAGCTTCTCTGACCAACACCTCTGTCCTGCTGCATCTAACGCACGATCCAGCAGCCCATCGCATCTAACAGGAGAAACCACTCAGCCTCAGAAGACCAGATAACATTAGACAGTCCTTATTATACAGAAGCTTGAAATAGCCTTAAAACCTGTATCACGTTATTTTAATAAAATGTAAACGTGGGGAAAAAAAAAAGAGACTTCCATAAAAAATTCTTCTCTCCTGCCTTAAAGCCAGGACCTAGGACTTGAAGAAAAATAAGCACAAATGTGACAAGGCTTGTGCAACCACATGAGCTCACAAGCCTCTGCACTGATTTCTGAAGGAGGTGGTTTCTCCTTCCTGCTCCACATTCCTTTGCCAGGGCACCTCTTCTGCTTCAAACCCATTTATTCTCATGCTGGCAGGTGAAAACCAGCATATGCCTTTGTCATGTCACCCCATCAGTCACTTGCATTATCTTAGTGGTTTAGCAAACACCTGGGGAGTGTAGTTCGATAACACCAGACTAATTAGTCAAGCAAAGACTAAAAGGCAAGCCTTGATCTTTATATATCTTTGAAAATATGATCTGACCATACATAAGGAGGAGATACCTTGGGAATGCCCCTCAGTTGAAACAGGGAGTTAGGGGGACCAGAATTTCCAGTAAGATAATTGTCAAGCCGCTCAAAATGCCAAACCTCAAGACTAACAGCAGCTGGGATATATTACTTTTTCATTTGCTATGTAAATCAAAGTGAAGGCATCGGGAGGAACAAAAGGAGAGAGAAGGGAAACACTGTTCAGAAAGTGTCATGGACTAATCAAATGTAATCCTTTATTCAACACTTAGTTGAAAAAATAAAATACATTTCTGTCACCCAGGCTTCTAGTACGTGGAAACACCACGTAAGACAAGACAGTTCCCAGATGAGTCTGTAAGAGCAGAGGTAAATCTGTATATTAGGTATGTACAAATGCTAATCAAGCCCCAATATGGGAATGCTACAGACACGAAGCATTTTATTCTGGATGTGTTCAAGGAATAATAGGAAAAATAGGACCAATGGGATGATGTGGGGAGGTTTTCTGCTCTATCTACATGTCCTAAGGCTGGGGCAAATGTAGCTAAAATATGGGAGGATCAGCAAGATGAGAGTCACATTTACATTGCAGCCTGCCTTCTGCCCTTATTGTATGTTATTTTAATTTCAAATCTCAAGGCCAGCAGTAGCCTGCAACATTTTCTCTGAATATCACACATACCAGAACTGTCAGGAAACAAAACAGCAACAGACCCATTGGGTTAGAAATGGGTTATTGAGGCACCAACTTACCAAAAGATCAAGTAACAGATAGCTGTGAATCGTCATCTGTGCAGAAGTCCTTCACTCTGAGAAGATGGCATTTGGATCAGTGACCAAAGGCAAAGAGGAGGTCTAGCACCACAGGATCAGGTCTCCTTGATCTGGGCTGAAGCTCTTTGATGTCAAAGTCCTGTGGGAATAAAAGCCCTGAAAGCTACAGATTTTTAGGGTTTGCAGGGGGTTAGAGGCATATATTCTGGGATTTAGAAAAGGAGAAGAAATGAAATACTTGAGAGATGGCAGGAGAATCATACTCTGGGAGGGAAAGATCTTTAATGAGTGTCTGTAAGGAAGGAAAGGCCGGCATAGCAAAGTCTGTAAATCTTCTCTTTTTCATGCATTTTAGTGTCCCAAAACATGGGTCAATAGATATTGCTTTCACCAGGGTGTTTAATGTATAATAGAATTTCTCCTTTGCCACTTTATTTTATGGCAGTGACATGACAGTGGAAAAGGCTGCCTGAAACTTCAGAGGCAACAAGTATTCCTCATAAAAAGTTTAAGCCTCCACTGTTCCACATCAAGGTATTTTTTAACATGTCCATGAATTCTATGAGATGACTCTCAGCACCCACAAGTGGGAGGAACACAAAAGTGACAAGGAGGTCACAGGCGTTAAGTACAATGCCACATAAGCTGCCTAATTGCCTCTGGCAACCTCCCTCAAAGGATCTCGTGCCATCGCAACATGAGTTAGAAAACAGAAACAGCTCTGTGCTCTTCTGTGCATTTTCTTCTGACCTTGCCATGCACATTCTCACCATGCACCTGGTTAAGGTCTCTCAGGAAAAAGGAGAAGCTCTTCCATGGTTTTACTTACCTATTTCAAGACAGTGTTTGGGGAAGTAGCCAGAAACTGAAGTCCTTTATGCAGAGCTGCAAGATGGTCAGTTCCTCAGTCCCTGAGATATTACCAGGATGGGGCAAGTCCTTCTCTTCATCTCACCCCTCTGCCTCTTTTTTCTTGGTGTGGTTCAATGACAGCATCAAAAGGGAAGAAAAAAACCAAAAACCTCACATGAGGAAAAGAAGGTAGATGATCTGCTAATGCCACATGAGTCCCCAAGTTCCCGTCCGGTGGCAATACTTACCAGCTTCTCCTGACTTGGGTTGGGTTTCAGTCTATGTCCTTGCCAAGCTGGGGAAAGAATTGAGACCTTCATTCAGCTGATGTGCTGTGCCTTTGTACTCATCCTCACATACTGAACCTTACTTCTTCCTGGAACAGTTCACAAGCTACTACAGAGAAAGTTCCCGCTACGTTGATGCCGTACCTTTATGTCACCAGTCAGATGAAGGAGTGCGAGACGCTTCCAGGAGTGAATTTCCAAGAAGCTGTGGAGCATTTAATTGTGTGACTCCCTTTAGAGTTAATGGAACCATAAACCTCTACATTAACAGCAAAATGTGTCCTGTAGGCAGTGAGGGCTTGACATGAATATCCGTTGTAAGCCCTGTACCCTCTTTTACTGTTTGTTATGGGGATATTATTACAAAGCACCACTCATCTCAATGGCTTTCATAGGAAATTAATTTGAGGTGAGGCACTCGAGATAAAAGGGAACTGCCTAACTGGGAGGGTGGTAATAGATTAGGAAACCTTCCTATAGAAGGAAGGCTACTACAGGGGGATACAGAAATATGCAGCTCAGGGATCATGCAGTCCATTCATGCAATCACGGTTGTGTCACTTGTGTCCTCAAGCTCACCTTAGGTGGTAGTTAACAAAATAGGGAGCATTAAAACAAGGGATGAAGATTGTGGCTTCGCTATCAGGTTGCAAATGAACAAATAGCCAAGCCAAGCAGTGTCACACTGGAGGCAGAAATTCCTAAGAGTCAGTACCCAACAACCCTGCATCCATTCCCACAGTGATTTTCTTTCTTAGTGATTTAACATGGGATCTTCCTGTGAAAAATGGCTCTTTAAATGCCCTCTCCTTTGAAAGCTGATCAATGCTAGAAATCAATGGGATGATTTTTTTATTGTTTTTCCTTTTGACCTCTCACAAGGAAATGTCTAATTCAGCAGGCACCCAGCACAAGCTGAAGAGGAGCCTTTGGAAGGACAGTCTTCCAGCTTTGACTGCCATGTCTCACAGCCTCAGACTCAGAGGAGGAATGGTCTTTCTAACAGGGAAAGCTGTCGAGGCTGGAAAAATGTCAAGATGCCTGCAATGTTGCTTCCTCACGTAACGTTGTGGTTCCTGATGCCTTGGCACCCTTCCTATCATTTCTGTAGCGCCATGCCTTCTCCTCCTGGAACACGCCTCACATTTTCATGGTTGGCTTGCCCTGCACAAGGCACACTCATTTTGACATTGTCACCACATGGCGCCTTTTGAGTTTTCAAAGTGAATTTGTAACAGTCACCGTGCTTCCTCCAAGCAGCATCTTTATCCTGAAAGGATCTGGGATTTATGATGGGAGAAGGAACATCTTTATTTCTCTGGCTGCCAAGAATTATTGTAACCCCTCTGCTTAGTTCTCACTGCCTGTGTTTATTCATCCTGCCTGCTTTGCCCCTCAATTAGTAAAGTCCTTTATCCTGTAAAATACTGTGTACACGAGAGGGAACAAATGGGACAAAAGTCCTTCTTGCCATCTGTCAAACCATGTCCCTTCCAACCTGGTGTCTCCAGACGGATGGCTAGAGAGCCAGGGGCACATCACATGGGCCTACCCCAGCTCAAACAAGGATCCTGGAGGTTGTTTCTTTAAGTCCATTTTCAGCAAGCTTTAGAGGAGAGGGGATCAAAAATAAACCGTTTGTGCCCTTTCCTTAGATCCTTGATCTGTGCTCCCAGCCAGGAATGACCACAACAGCCCAGCTCGGCAGAAATCCTGGTACTAAAGAATCCAGCCCCAAAAAACATTTAGAAAATGCAAAAAAATCCCAGTGTTCCTGCACTTGGCTGCAAATGTGGGGACTGACTCAACAGCTTCTTTCAATGGAAAGAAATAAAATGCATTAAGCTGAGCTCTGCTGAGGCCTCTCTGGTCTGTGGTTCTCATGATCAGTCCCAAGATTTGCCACCCCAGCATCCTACTTTCTTTCACTGCAAAGTGCACGGTTTCATCTGCTATTTGCATTATGATTGGAGCAGACTGTGCTTTTTAGATGCATTTTTGGAATAATTTGGACCTGTGATAATTTAATTTAATTAGAAATGGGCCTTTAAAAAAAAGAACATTGTCCAAACTAATAATACCATGCAGGGTATTTGCTTTATTTAGGGCTTTGCTGACCTTTAGTTAGATCAATCCAAGCAAATCAGTTACTTATCTGGATTGAGAACAGCTCTGTCCTAGAAGGTGAGAGGTGGTGTCTCTGATGGGCCCTTGTGAAGTTCAAATCTCATATGTTATCACAGCATAAAATTTCCACAGAACATTTTGACATCAAATAAATAAAGTAAAAAAAGAATAAGACAAGATGATTAATATTAAAGAGGACTAGCTTTTCCAATGAAGAGCCAAAAGAAAATTGTAATTATCTAATCGCAAACTCAATTTTTCATTCATTAGTTCAACTGGCAAGAAATTCCTATCTTTCAGCAAACCAGGGGCACAAGTAGAGCGAAGAGCCTTTTCTTAAGCAGCGCTAGTGAGGCTCCACACCTCAGGAGCTGGGTCCAGTTTTGGGCTTCTCACTCCAAAAAAGACATTGAGGGGCTAGAGAGTGTCCAGAGAAGGGCAACGAAGCTGGTGAGTGAGGGGTCTGGAGCACAAATCTTGTGAGGAGAGGTTGAGGGAGCTGGGGGTGTTCAGCCTGGAGAAGAGGAGGCTGAGGGGAGACCTTCTCAGTCTCTCCAACTCCCTGAAAGGAGGGGGTAGCCAGGGGGGGTCGGTCTCTTCTCCCAAAGAACAGGCGATGGGACAAGAGGAAATGGCCTTAAGTTGCACCAGGGGAGGTTTAGGATGCATATTAGGAAAAATTTCTTCACCGAAAGGGTTGTCAAACCTTGCAACAGGCTGCCTAGAGAAGTGGTGGAATCACAATCCCTGGAGGTATTTAAAAGCCGGGCAGACACGCTGCTGAGGGACAGGGGTTGGTTAGTGGTGGACTTGTCAGCACTGAGTTAACAGTTGGACTCAATGAACTTAAAGATCTTCTCCAACATAAATAATTCTTTGATTCTATGATTCATACAGACTCCATCCAGCGCCCTGACCCCACGTCCATGTCTCACCACACATCCGTGTAGAGCCCTGCCCTCCCAGGCATCGCTGAGCCTTTCACTGCACAGTCCTACCTTGTCCTTAGACTCATTCTTCACTATGGACAGCAGCACCAGAGCTTGGGGTGGGTTATGGGAGATCATCCTTTCCAATCTAACACAGAGCTGTACCCTTGAAGGCAGGGACCCCAAAGACCAGTGAATTTTCAGCGCTTGAAATGGCTTTGCTCACATCAAGGCTCTGAACTGGAGGGAATAGAAATACCATTTTACATCATCTTCCTCCCACCCCTTTTCCTGCCTCCCTTGGGTTCCTATATATCTCTTAGCTCTATGCGCAGCTTTAACAAGCTCATATTCTTAATCAATGGAATCATCCACTTGTAATTAACCAGAAAACATCAGCCTTGTCAACTGACCTTTCTGTTTGATGGAATAAATATAATTACATTGTCACTTCAGTCTGGTTTAACAAACAACCAGAAAATGTTTTTTAATAAGCTGCCACACTGAGATGGCAGTTTATGATGGTTTAAAAGAATGTTTAATCTTAGTTAATTAATACTGTCTAATCTACCAGAACTAATGAACTTTCAACTACAATAGTAGGTCACTGCCATTGTATTCAATGACATGTAAACATTACAAGTTACAAATTTATCAAAGCACAAATTCCAAAGAACAAAAGTAAAATGTGACCTTTATTAAATTTATATCTATTTTAATGTTCCTCCTATAATTACATAGCAGGAATTAGAAAAGGAACGACCTACTTACAAGCAGCAGAAAGTTGTTAGCGTTGGAACCCTACAAATGCAGGGAGACAAAGCACTAAAATTAACAACCAATGATGTATTATTATCAATAATGACTATTTATTAAATCTTCCAAGTACGATTCCCCCACCCACCCACACAATCCCCCTTATTATGGACTGTACAGCCACATTATATAAAAGGGAAAGGAAAAGAGAGCGATGGAGGGAATTGCCAGTGGGATTGCAACGTGGGACGAGGATCACGCTTTCCTGACAGCTCGGCTGGTGCATGACCACGAGCTCAAACTGCTCCTCACCTCACTCGTGCTTCTGCATGCTCCTCCTTTGCCACCTTTCCCAATTCCGCAGTTGGAAATACAGAGGAGGAAGTCAGATCCCTGGTACAGGCAGTGGGAGACGGGCTCACTGTCCCTCAGGACCTCAGAACCTTCATCTGTATGTGAGCAAGTCCTCAGCTTCACCAAACTATCATTAAACCATATCTCTAAGTATTGCATCTACTCATCTTTTAGATACCTCCAGGGATGGTGACTCCAAAACTTCCCTGGGAAAATTTCAGTCAGAAATCCCAAAAAAAAGTTACTTAAGAAAAACCTCTTCCCCACTGCTATTAAGTCTTAATAAGTATGATAAAACATAAGAAGTTCCAGAAGACTGGACAAGTCTGAACATTGTGTTAACATTCAAAAAAGCCGTTACGATGAAACAAGGACCTTACAGGCTGATTAATCTGCCCTCATTTCCAGGAAAAATAATGAGGAAGCTGATACGGAAATCAATAAGGATTAAAAGATAGGGGTATAATTAATTCCAGTCAACAGTATTTCATGAAAAATAAGTCATGTCAGACAAATCTGATTTCATTCTTTTATGAGCTGATAAATTTGGTGAATAAAGGTATTTGGATGGAAGCAATATAGTAGATTTTTTTGTAAGAGACATTAAAGAAATCTCAGTCACTTAGCACATGTTGATATTCTGCTACACTATTTGCAGTGAACATCATGAAAGGAGATAAGGAGATTATTTCTAAAATATTATAAACAGCTCTGGTTACCTGTGCCCAGGGAAAATGAGAAAGGTTCAAAGAAGTGATTCTGGGGTAGAGAAGGGAGAGAAAACATTTAAGCATAGGAAATAGAAAACATGGTGATAATTAGGCAGTTTGCATTGCAAAAACAGCCATAGCACCAGGAGAGTGCACAGTCCTGATTTTCACATTTATAAAAGACAGTTGGAAAACATTAAAAGGTGCACAGAAGGTCTGAAAAAGTCTTCCGTGAGTCAGAAATAAAGTTCCTTGCAGGGAGCTTACCCCACTCACATTTAGGTAAAAAGCTAGACAGAAGTAAATAAGTACTGAATGGTTAAATTGCTAAGATTCTGCTTGGTTTCTTGATGGATCTGTAGATGTCTGCAACAGATGAGGTTAGAAAGAGATGTGTTGCCTTGGATGAATTAGGGACTTTCATATAACCCTGAAACAACCAGCAGGGAAGGAAATGAGAGGTGAAATTCCACAATGTCTTACACACAAGGTCAAGACTAGATAATCGTTATGGATTCTTCTCACCTTAAAACTTACAAATGTGTGAAAAACAATTATTCCCTTAACTGAACTGGGTATATGCAGAGAAGAAAAAAAAAAAAAAAAAGGGTTTCCTTGCAAGAATTTGAGCCAGTTTCAAAGTTTGACACCCACAATCTGTCACACAAACAATTTCTATAATCACACTTGTGAACTTGCAAGCGCTCTTCATTACTAGCTGATGCTCATCTATTTAGCCATCCCTGGACTGCAGTTGCAAACTCGCCATTCTCACAGAGTTTATGAGAAATTGGGATACTTGGGACATTTCCGTTGGTTGAGTTTATGGTTATTGTACGATTTCAAAAGCAATTCTGTTCAGCAGTGAGAATACTGTTCTTCTGACACAGATGGTTTACTCTCTGCAAGTAATCTCGAGTGAAGGATCCATTGCCTTGCATGTTTGTGGGACTGAGCTGGCAAAGGGGTCTCTGAATATTCATGACTTTGGTGGGAAGATTTGCAGGTTCTCTGACACCCCCCATTTTTCCCCACACTTATTTTTCAGTAGACATCTCTGTAAGGATGGACATTGAGCTCTCCCTCCACTTTCTGGTTTCCTAAAAGATAAGTTAAATTTGGCCCTTGGCAGGGGGCTGTACTTCTACACAAAGACGGAGATAGAAAGACAGTGGATTGGCTTAGACTTCATAGAAGCAGGAGAGTTGAAGATAACTCTCCTGAGTTGACTGACTGATGAATGGGCTGATTGATTACTGTTCATTAGCTTCTAGATTCCAAAGCTGGGAAGCCAGAGTCTGAGGCCACCAGCACTGAGAGATGAGCGGTAGCTCAGAAAATGAGCTACATTGCAGTTCTTGGCTTTTTCTCCTCATTTCTCCCACAGCACTGGGAGGGAATGCAGATCTGGCAGTAGAGAGTGTGTCCTGACAGTTCCACATCCTGAGCTTGGAAGGGAAGTAAGGGAACAAGCATCAGAATAAAAGACCTCAGTCCATTTGGATCAAGTGCAGTTACAAGACTCTGTAACTGGAGCTGTTCCCCAGGTCAAAGCCAAAACCATATCACAAGTGCTTTGAAGGTAGGTTTATCACAAGGTAGGGAGCAAAATGTTAGAAAAACCTGCATTACTTAAAAATCTGATCCGGGGCTTGAAGACTCCTGAACTAAGCAATGAGCAGTAATTGCCAGTTTGCACCTTTGGAAGGTCCCCAGCAAATCATATCCCAGGCCCTGGAGAGCAAAGACAAACATAGTCAAGAACAGATGCAAAGGAATGACAAAAGGAAGAACATAAATATAACATTGGCATTACAGAGACTGTGAGATGGTGAAACCAGCATGTGAGTTCCTTTTTCACAGCCAGAGATGTTACTCATCTATGTGTATCATCCCGTCACATCTCTACATCCCTCTCTGTTGGGACCGGGGTGTCCCTCTAGCAGAGTAGTTTCTTTTGGCACTGAGATAATCTAGAAAGTCTGTGAAAGAGCTGGAGGGTGAAACCAGCTCCTATGCAACTATCTTCCACTCGGGGTTCACCTTCCAAAATTATTGATTTATTTTGTGCCAGCTCTTGGAAGTCATCCATCCATCCATCCATCCTGCCAGTACCTCACCTGTACGAGACACAAATCTCACACCAGATAAGCTGTTCTTCACAGTCGCCAAGGTCTCTTCACCCACTGTAGAGAAAGCCAAGATTACAGATTTAGAACAAGTGGCAATTTTTAAGACAACTAAGCTCGGGCATAATGAATGCCACCAAGGATAATTAAGGATAAAAATGAAAGTAGGTCTCTAGACTAAAGTAAATGAGATTTTTTATTATTATTATTATTCTTTTTGCCTCCTTGAAGTTCATCATTATATAAAGTTTGAAAGCTCACTGGCATGATCAACTTCGATTATTTTCATTTGATTTTCTCACTGCACTTTTTTCCTTTCCACTTCTCTTATCTATTGTGTTATTACATCCTTAAAAGGTATTTTAAATTAATTTACTGCACTCCATGAACACTAGTAAAAATATTATCTTTCAAAGAGTTATGTCAATGAAGAAAGCATGTTCATTCTTCCTTGAAGAAAGTATATTATGAAAACTGTAACCCATAAAACAAAAGCTTACTTGCATTTTTCTGCTCTTTAAATCCATCCCTGAGCTAATGCAAGGAAACTTAGTACTTAATTTATAATAAATGTGCATGGCAAAACCAGAACACCTCACCAAACAGGCATATTTGCAGTGTCAGCCGGAGGAAATTACCAGTATATCAAAGGAAGTGGTCACGCTCGGCAGCAAATACAAAAGGTACTGATGTAAATTTATATGAAAATTAATTATTTCTTTTAAATTTTGCTGTGGAAATCCATGATGCTGCAGCTGACCATGCTACTACAGCTATAATTTTAGTATGAAAATAGGAATTGACTGCTAATATTTTTTAGCTCCCAGGTTGCAAGCACCTGTCTACCACGAAGTTTAAGACTTAGAGCTCTTTCTAAAGAACTGAGCTAGACAGAAAGTAAATCATTTTTTTTAAATGTGGAGCAAAATCAAGGTGTTTTTCATGTGTTGTCTAAAAGGAGGAGGTGAGTAAATAACCTAGAATCAAGCACCACTGAGCTATGGGATTTTGTCTTTTTTCACCTTTACTTTTTCCTTCTGTTTCTTACCTTTCCTCTCCTATATTCCTGCTCCACCAAGGCTTGGCCAAAAAACAACCCTCTCATTCTTTCTTTGTAAGTGTCACTATGTCTCATAATCATCTCTGGAAAATGGAAACTAAAGGGATATTTGTATAGGGTGATATTTTCCAGCAGCTTGGTGCACCACGTGGGAAAAGCTGCATCAAGAACAAATCTGTGTTGCTTTAAATTAACTACAGTCCCACCACAGGAAAACCACTGAAGCATCTTGAAAATCCAGATAGGATGAAGTTCACTACTTCTTTGCCATCCACATTTCTTCCAATCATTTTCAACTTAAAAAAAAAAAAAAAAGCAAGAGCTTCTAAAAAACAATAATAAAGGGATTCTTTTGTACAAGCAAGATAGGAAACAACTGGAAAGTATAGGGCTTAAAAATAATAAAAGTGTCAGGAAAAAGAAAGCCCTCAGAATCATAAAATCATAGAATCATCTAGGTTGGAAGATCGTGGAGTCCAGCCATCAACCCAACACTGACAAAACCCACTCCTAACCCATGTCCCTCAGCACCACATCTGCCTGGTGGTGACTCCATCATTTCCCTGGGCAGCCTCTTCCAATATTTGACAACTCTTTCCATGAAGACATTTTCCCTGTTACCCACCCTGAACCTCCCCTGTTGCAACTTGAGGCCGTTTCCTCTTGTCCCATCGCCTGTTCCTTGAGAGAAGAGACCAACCCCCCCTGGCTACCCCCTCCCTTCAGGGAGTTGTAGACAGAGTGACCAGACACACATAGGTCAAAGGGAAGAGAGAGGCAGGTTCACCAGGAGCATCCTCAGAGAGAAAAGAAATCCACCTGAGCAGGGAGAAGAAGTTTAAATGAAAAAAACACAGACGTATGATTCTGTGTGGTGGAAATTTTATAGGCGTTTGGTCCTTGTGCTCCCAGTCTGTGAGGTTTTCCCTTAAAACTGCTGCAGGAGCTCACAGTATTTTAGAAATCACAAGCACTTTCTGTTACTGCTGGGTTTTTTGCAAATGACTTCACAACAATTGGCACAGAGACCACATTGCAAACACCTATGAATAAGGTGTATCCCAACGCTGGGCGTTGCAGCTTCCCACCGTCCTGTTGCACTTGGGAGCTTCTAAGTCCCAAATGCTTGACCTTCCCTCTGAAGTGACAACGCAGTGTTTCCTGCAGATGGAAAAGAACTGGTTTAAAGCAGAGAGAAGGCAAAAGTTACTTTCAGTGCACCTGTAAACTAACGGATATTGTGACTGACTTGTGAAATTGCTTTCAGCAGGCTCTGCTCGTGCAGTATCTTAAAACCTATCGACACACTAAATTCAGCCCCAAGTTGCTATTCACAGCCTAATAAAGCTGTCAGAATAAAATGTTTGCAAAAAGAAATTTCCATTGAAAGTTGTCTTCTGCCAGAATCTTAAAAGTACGATTGTTTTATCCAAGTCCAGTGTAGCATAGGAAGTGACTGCAAATTGACAATTTGCCAAGTCTGTAATTCTCTCTCTTCAAGTAAATGGATTCCTTTTAATACGCAGAGAGATCCAGTGTTGTTAATTAAGACGTTGCACACAGGAAGGGAGTTGATTTTAGAAGTTTTTGAAATGTACCACAATGTATTAGGTTTGCTGCCAACGCAAAGGGTTTCAGCAAAAAGCTTTGAAGCAGATCTTGATTTTTCTTCCTTCTCTGCTTCCTCTATTTTGGGAACGAATAAACCGGTCCCAGGAAAGGAGCATCCTTTGGGTCTGCCTTTACAGATCCGCAGTATTTTAAATTTTGAGGGGTTTTTTTTTGTTAAAATTGACAACTCAAAACCCAGCTGATAACCCAGACAGCATGAAAATAAAGAGAACCTCTCTCTTACTGAACTTAAAAGGCACTTTCTTTGCAGTAGCTCTTCTTTGCAATAAGAATACAGTTGGGTGGCAGCCTGAAAAGCATTAAACCTCCCTGATATTTCCACTGAAATTATCATCCTGAAAGCTGGAATACAACCTTCACCAAGCTATATATAAGAACTTTTTTATTATTATTATTTCTATTTGTTTTATTATTGAATATATAAAATATATTAAAAATCATACTTAGTCTCAATGAGCAAATCTGGTTTTGCTGTACTCAGAGAAAGAGGGCACCAGGAAATAAAATTGTACCAGACTACGAACAGCTAAAACAATACCATGAGAAAATTATATATTTCAGTCACTGTTACAAACTCTCAGTTGCATCTGCAATACTACAACAGATATATTGTTTTCTTACAGCCCTAAAAGCCTAAAATTTAATTTCAGCTTTGAACATCAAACTTTACAAGCTTCTGTTTAAGGGGGAAAGTTGAAAAATATGAAATGAGAGAACCAGTGAAGTTGTAGGAACTAGCAAGTATTCTTTAAAAACCACCTCTCATGTTTCTTAACCCAAATTGACAATCCTGGGGGTTTGAGTCACAAGTCTTAAATCCTACGTTCAACAAATTGGTGGAGAAAAAACAAAACAAAACAAAACCAAAAAAACTCTTTCTTTGGTCTTATTACAACTGCCAATCTTTTCTAATTGGGTAGTGGGTGTCACGCCAGCTGAGCTGGAATTGCACAGACCCATCCACCGCTGCTGGAACTCAGAGCACTGAAACCAAGAACCGCAAATACTGAAGCCCAATACAACTTCTATTGATTAAGATAACCTTAATTAACTGAG
>VXBJ01006461.1:22082-97253 GCA_013400055.1 Nycticryphes semicollaris | reverse complement strand
GAAAGGGGCTGCCTGTGATTCGTACACCCCAAGAACAGGCCAGAATCAGACCTGCACTTCTGGTGCTTGCGCTCACTCCCCCAATTTGCCTTCACAGTTTTATCAGCCTTTTGTTGTTAAAACAAATAATGCTGATGCCAGCTTGGAACATTTATCTAGGTGCAAATTAAGTGGCTAGAGTTTTACAGGTAGATTTCACATTGTTATTGTGAAAAGAAAAAAAAAAATATTGNTCTCCTTCATGCCAAACAGCACCTGACCCTGTAACACCCTCATCAATCATCTGGAGGGTTGAGATGCTACTCATTGTGATGAGGGCATAGCTAGTTGGCCTAGGAAAGCCTGACACTGCCATTGCAAAGCCAAATTTTTCCTTGGTGCAGCCAAGTATTGCACAAAAAAGAAAAGTGTTATTTCCCTGATTTCTCAAAGGCAGAATATTTATTAAGGCTGCACACAAAGAATGACTTTCCTGGAGGGACTCCGGAAACTTTGAGTGTTTCTGAGAGTCTCCAAGGAGGATGCCCCAACCCAGCAACTCCTACCGTGGGTTTTCCCACAGCCTCTGTTCCGGGACAGCATCCAGACCATATAAAACCCAACATTAAATGGGGGTGGGGGGGGATGTCACCAAAGCTGCTGTCTTCTCCCTGTAGGCTGCCCGCTGTTCCTTTTGCCAGGAAATTATCTAGAAAAAACAACAAAAAGACACCTATGGTGACATTTTTCAGAAACAGATTGTATCTGGTTTTAGAGCCACAGCAGACAGGCTTGTTACATCCCAGGAAAGAAAATGAGGTGTCAATAGCTTTGGTTACACCCATACAAGTCTGCACCTCATGACTGGGTTTTAGGAATCTTGTAATAATACAAATACAAAACGCCCCGAGGCGTAGATGTGAAATGACGCGCTTTTATTTCCAACACACCACCGTTCTACTTAGTTTCTTTCGACCTTGTCTCTAAAAGACTACCCCCACCACATCAAGCCAACCTGGAACTGAGTGCATAAGATAAGAAAAAATGAGTTTTTCCCAGGACTGGAAGAGATGCAGGTGCTATCCAGGCTGCTGTTGACAGTGCAGCAGATGGTTTTCTTCTGGGTTGGTATTTCTCAGCTGCAGTATAATGGGTACCCATTAATAAAACACCCAAGTGAGGCGATGAGAAGAATGGAAAAGGCAGATTATAATTAGCCTTGTGCAGCAACCAGGTACCAAAATCCAGGTCATTATTTCAGCTTCTCATCTTAATAGTAACATATAACCAGCACATATTTTGGTCATGTAAAAAGTGTTTGCTTTGCTGTACTACTAAGCTGCTGCCATATCGTGTCTTGGGAGCTGTAGTGGCTTTATATGTGGGTGAAGCAAACTGTCTATCTAGAGCAATTTTAAGTGAAAGGTACAATAAGTCAGTCAGACATTATCCGGGTTTAAGGGCACTGGAGTTTCAACCTCTTTATTGCAGAGCCTCTTCAGTTTCTCTTCTGTAACAACGGAGCCTCCATTTCTCTGTGATTACCTTATTCCATCTTGCAGGGCTGTGTCCTGTTGAAATATTTGATAATGAGAACACTAGAGGAAAAAAATAAAATAAAAGAAAGTCTTGCTCTTACAAGCTCTCCTTATTTCTGGTGGAATTGTTCCTTCCTTTGTCAAAGAATTTGCAGAAACACTATTAGTGGTGGGATTTCCCCACCCACACCCCGCCCCACCCCACGCCCCCCACCCAGTGCTTGAAAACAAGCACTGAAATTCTGGAAGGCAATGGAGAGCAGAGCCAAAAATGGTACTGTTTAACTTGTCTGTTGCTTTTCTACTTGCTCTTCAGAACTGGAGTGAAACAAGAAAGTGCTGTCGATCTCACTGGCAAATGTATGGGGCTCCCGCGGAAAGCAGGTAAAAGGCAAATTTCAGCCTTCCCACCAAATTTGCTCTTTTGCCTCGTTCCATGCCAAGCCCTTGTGCTGTCTTCCTCTATTTTCCGAGGGAGATTCTGCTTCGAGTTAGGAGGGGTTTTTGTTTGTTTACAAATATGAGTATTATCTAGCTTTCTAGCCAGATCAGCAAAAGAATTGGATTTAGTTGGCATGGCCATGCATGAAATTATATTTTTCAGGCAAGTAATGTTACTAATTAACATCAGCAGAAGAAATTATTAGCTCCAAAGCTGGTGAAATGTATGAAGTTATAACCTTCTCAACTCCACCATGGCTACGAAAGTCCTTTAACATATCTCTGGAGGAAATAACCAGTAAGATTTTAATTTCTGCTTGTGTTGGTAAGAGCAGCCTACCTACCAGAAATAAAACATTCCACCCCAGTAAGGAAATCACACACAAATTTGGTTTCGTGTCTCATGGCTTTCAAGAGCTGGTTGGAAGGAAGAGGTAAAGGTGCAAGATCCTCCTATAGATGCATCACTTATCAGAGGACCAAAGCCCAAGGACGTTGCTTTGGCCATGGCTGGGGTATCCAGCCAACTGATGTGCAAGTTCCTGTGACTATTCTACAATAAAAGTGAAATCTGCAGCCCCTGAGCTCCCTTTTAGGGGATTCTGGTGAACTGTTGAAAGGTTTTGTTCAGGTTGCTTCCTCTATTAAATCCAGAGGGCTTAAAGTATCCAGTCTCCCCATAAATCCCCTGGTGTTAACAAATACTCTGAACATTTTACATTCAGTAACTGACAGAGCTAGGCTGCGCACGCAGAAATCCTTAGTCTCATTTTATTATAAGACACCTATAGGAATATATGCCATTCCCAGAGAGGACTCAAACTGTTGCTGCTGCGCAGCTCCAAGCTCTCCACACACTGAATTTAGCTAACAGAAACAAAACCTCTCAAAATGCACTGGGAAATTGATTTGGAGATTAAATACGTAGCAGGATCCGATTCAGAACATTAGAGCTAATGCAATCTGTCTGCACACACATCGAACAACACAGGATGCCAGCGCCCATCCTGCAATAATCTATGAGATACAGAGTAAATTATACCTGTGGTAACTACGTTCTTGAGAGCAACAAAACAAAACTAACAACAAAAAAAAACCCCAAAAACCACATTACTGCAGATTAGTCAAGAATTATCTCCTAATACTGTCCAAGATCAGTTAGAATGCCAATAAAACTACTTTACATCAAGAAAACAAGGAGCATCTAGCTTGCTTCTATGAAGTTGGAAAGTTTGTATTACTCTCAATAATACAACAGGGTCAAGTAAGACCAAGTTGTGAAGACTCACTCACTGCTGTGCCTTTTGGCTACCAAGCAGTGAGTACTTAAAGGTGGGATAGTTCAGTTTGGATAAGAATCCAAATAGGGAACTTCTTTGAGGTGGCAACAGGGGAATCAGAGGTTTCCTAAGAGACCTGCTTCTTCAGAGGCTCTGCTGTACAAATACAAACGGGGCTGGGGCATTAAGCAATCAAGGGCATCAAGTTTTCATTCTTGTGTGGTATAAGGGAATAAATCCACTTGGAGCAACCTGGTCTGGTGGGAGCTGTCCCTGCAAGGGGGTTAGAACTTAATGATCTTTAAGGTCCTTTCCAACTAACCATTCTATGATTCTATGATCTCACATGACTTTGATGCAAATAAGAGAAAGTAGTAGGTTGCATTCAAATAATATGAAAACAGAACCGTCACCTCTTCCACATCTCTACTTTGCAGACAAAAGCCTGCTAATTGCAGTCACTAGCAAGCTACAGCTCACAATCTTTTAATTTTTTTTTTGTAAATGTACCCGAAATGCAACTGCAAGTATGAACTCGTACTCGCAGCACCCTTATGCAGCAGGAGGTTCTGAGCTTCCTTAAATATATTATCTGCACAAAAACTCTTAATACCTAGAAGATTATTAATAACCCTTCACATTTTGTTCTGAGTTCCAAATGGCTCTATCCCATTTCTTTTAAGTCTAATCTTTGGAAGATATTGTAATTACTTGCCTGACATTCAGATTTTGATCTGGCTGGAAAAATCACTGGGCAAGTGCACAAGACTAGAGCAATGCAGCGTTATTGATGGTAGCTAAAGACTTGCTAATGGTCACAGATGGAAACTTTTGGCCACTGCTCATGGCACTTGCCTTTTCAGTAAGATCCAATGTACTAGATTATGGATGGGGCTGGAAATTACTTTTTTAAGGTAAACTATACAGCAATTACAATCCCATCAGGGAATATCAGGAAGAATTCACACAATGAGGGTAGAAATTGTAAGTACTGTCAGGAATCACACTAGTTTATGCCAAACAGCTATTATGCTCCTATAAGAGTGAATTAGGAATTATACTTTTTATATTTAGTGATTGGCATTCATTAATAACATTAATAATATAAAATGTACAGATACTCTCTAATAGCAAGGATTAGACAAATTGAAGAAAATAAACGGAAGCTTAAAGAAAAGCCAAATCTGTTTATCATACAAGGGCCGTCCAGTAACTCTGATCCATTTGGACAAAATAATTAGCTATGAGCGCCAAATAGGGTTGATCAGCTTGATTCATAGCCTGTGTGATCTGTGGACAGATGATGGAGGAGTAATATTTTGTTCAAGAAAGGCTTATTTAAATGCATCCATGTCTTTTCTTCCCTATTTTGCAGAGTCCGTCAGGCAGTAAAGTGGAAAAGGACTTTGGAAAGTCATGTTCGTTCCAAGGCACTGGAAAGTGTTTTGCAGCCTTTGGGGCTTGACAGCTTTTGGAAGGGATGCTCTGTGGAGCCTTCTGGATGACATACCCATTACCAGCTAATGTACAAGCACAGGAGACAGGATTCAGTGACCCAGAGTGCCCCCTTCAGCCCCACATACTTACCACAAGTCCTACAGGTCTGCAGCCTACCTAGGTACTGTCTTCCAGCAATAAAGAGAAAGGAAAAAGGAAAATCATCCCACAGCTACAGCTCTTTATGGGGCATATAGGGAATATGCATATAAAGAAGGATATGGAACTGTTGGAATGAGTCCAGTAGAGGGCTACAAAGATGATCCAAGGGCTGGCGCACCTCTCCAATGAGGATACACTGGGAGAGTTGAGGTTCTTCAGCCTGGAAAAGAGAAGGTTCTTGGGAGACCTTATAGAAGCCTTTCAATACCCAAAGGGTCCTACAGGAGAGATGGGGAGGGACTCTTGACCCGGGGGGAGCCGTAGGATGAGGGGGAAGGATTTTAAACTGAAAGAGGGGAGATTGAGATGAGATCNTCTTTATGGGGCATATAGGGAATATGCATATAAAGAAGGATATGGAACTGTTGGAATGAGTCCAGTAGAGGGCTACAAAGATGATCCAAGGGCTGGCGCACCTCTCCAATGAGGATACACTGGGAGAGTTGAGGTTCTTCAGCCTGGAAAAGAGAAGGTTCTTGGGAGACCTTATAGAAGCCTTTCAATACCCAAAGGGTCCTACAGGAGAGATGGGGAGGGACTCTTGACCCGGGGGGAGCCGTAGGATGAGGGGGAAGGATTTTAAACTGAAAGAGGGGAGATTGAGATGAGATCTGGGGAAGAAGTTCTTTGCTGTGAGGGTGGTGAGAGCCTGGTCCAGGTTGCCCAGAGAAGCTGTGGCTGCCCCATCCCTAGAGGGGTTCAAGGCCAGGTTGGATGGGGCTTGGAGCAACCTGCTCTGGCTGGGAGGTGTCCCTGCCCAGGGAACAAGATGATCTTGCAGGTCCCTTTCAACCCAAACCATTCTCTGGCATGAAACAAGCCATTTAAGACCCTTATCGACCTGGCCTTTTTATAACCTGTGTCTTTCCCATTCCCCATCCTTGACGGTACTCCTTCCCCCGCTGTGAGGTCATAGCTCCATGATGGAGAGACTGGCCTGGGGAGGACTTGGAAGAGGAGGCCAGCTTTGACCTCTAGATTGTCCCTCCTCTTAACTTCCTCCTGCTTCACTTACTGGCTGGAGCCCAGAAATCTGCTCCGGGCAGCAAGAGATGACCTTGAAAATATTCACTGCTTCATAACCTGCTTAAAACTGATTTATCACTGCATATATCGCTCTTTCATGATGATCGTGCGTAACAGTATAATCCAACCTATCTGTGCCATATTTCATTCCTTTTTACTTTAAAGCCATTTGCAAGAGGGGTCACTGTTCCCTGGGCATTTGCTAAAAGCAAGAAAGGCTGGGGATTTAAAAAAAAAAAAAAATAAGAGAAAGAGAGAGGTCATTCAGGTAGGGGAAGACATACATCTTGTAAACCAATTACAGATCTTTTTTGCTGTAGCTCATTCAGCTTAGAGATGTCTCACTCTCAACCTTTATCACCTGAGATTTTCTCACTAGGGGAAAGTTAGTTAGTTCTTCAGAAGCTGTGTATGAAGATGGCTTAGAGTAGGCAGCAAATCAGCTTTATCGATCCACGTGTCCTGAAAATACTTACAATAATGGAAAGAAAACCCTGAAGTTAGAATAGAATTTGCATATCTTCCTATTTGTCATGAACTACACTAAGGAAAAAAAAAAAATCTTCTGCTTAAGGATAAAGCTTCAGATTAAGCAGTTTTCCAGGAAATTTGCAGTGATTAACAATCTACATGACCCCAGCTAAGACCAAGTCCTGAACAGAGATTCAAGTTGGTGGATCATGAGGATATAACTTTCATAACTTAATTGCTTTTCTTATTTTTTGTTCCTGTCAGTGTATTTGGGGATGCTGAGCACGCCATTCACCAGACTCCTTCTCCCCTTCGTCAGGGCTGGGAAAATTCATTACATCTGTGGTGCATGCCCCTTCTTTCAGGGAATGTCAATTGGATACCCAGTCACACAGCCCTCTTCACTTCTGAACGCTGCATGGAGTTGTTATTCAGCAAAGCCATTTTTAAAATCAATGGTACAGGGCAGAGGGAATGGCAAAGCCATGGCAGGGGGATTGGAACTCAAGGATCTTTAAGGTCCCTTCCAACTCTAACCATTTTATGATTCTATGAACAGAGTATGAGCAAGCAAAATACTGAAGCTGAGTACTGATCACTGTAATTCCATCCCTAGATGATTTCTAAAGACAATAATAGCAGTCCTGGGGCTTCTTCAGTTCTAAAATCCATCTCAAGAACAGCTCCAGGGTAATCTAATTGGTCTGCTGTCGAAGGAGTAACAAGACTCAGGTTTCTACATCTTATAAATGACCATATGAAAAAATGACCATTTAAATATGAATGACCATTTTTCTACAGTGGTAGTTATTGAGGTAAGATGTGGGTACAGTAACAACATGGGAAGGAGTCCACCAACGGAACTGCCTTCCTTCCCCATGAGACAGCTCTTACAATGCACTGGATACTGGGAAAAGGACATTTCAGCCCTCTCCCCCAGAGAAATCGGTCCAAAAGTACATACAGATGTAGTCCCACTCCAACAGTCCCTTTATATGAAGGTTGTTCTTTCTTTCCCATTTTAGGGAAGAGAAACAAAGGCAAGATGGCAAACTCTTTTGAATGGAGAGAGAATTGAGGCACAGTGGCTGCCTTGGCTTTTTGCCATGGCCACAGTAGGAGTGGATCTGTAAAATGCAGTAGTCCACACTGAAGACACAACACCCTCACTGTGTTTCACATGTCTTCCCTTTGGCCTGTCTCTAGTCCGGTGCTGGTGAATAATGGCCATGTGTTGGATGCAGCTGAGTTTCATCCCAAAGGAAACCAATTTCAGTAAAGTGAGGATGATCAGAGATTTACTTTAAAAATATGTTCCTGGGCCAAACTAAAACACTAGCACATCTGCAAGCAGAAGGAACAGCAGGTCTACATCCAAGATCTGCAGAGGGCCAAGCTGAACTATGATGAATCATAGAATCATTTGGCTTGGAAGGGACCTCAAAGACCATCAAGTTCTGCCCCCCTGCCCTGGGCAGGGACACCTCCCACCAGACCAGGTTGTTCAAAGCCCCCTCCAACCTGGCCTTGAACCCCTCCAGGTTTGGGGCAGCCAAACAGCTTCTCTGGGCAACCTGGGAAAGGGGCTTCTCACCACCCTCACACCATCCCTCAAGTCCAGTCAAATACCTGAAAATCCAGCCTTGCTTCCCCCGGCTGGTGTTTGTCCAAGCACCACTTTTCAACATGTCTGCAACTCAGACAGAAAAATTCCTTTTGAATTAAATTAGAAATTAAAACGTTTGAGAAAAATACTAGAAGTCATGCATTTCACAATGAGCTAATAAGAATATGCTACACATTTTCATCTGTCTACTACTGAATTTGTTCATCTGTTTTGTCTGCACTGTGCAGTAATATCTTGCTCATACAAGGACGTTTCAATAAGCTCCTTTTTAGCAGCACAACATGATTAGAAGAAGTGGTTCTGAAAAATAATTCCCAGTACGGAAAAACTCCTTTTTTAAACAGTAAATTTTGTTTATCAGGAATAAATGTTGAGGCTCTTTTGATTTCTCCAGCTAGGGAAAGAAGGAATAAAGCCTACCAATAAAGAGAATCCACTGATTTTAAGAAAATTAGTGAGTTAGGAGGAGACATCGAACTATACAATTACATTGGCACATATCTCCTTCTGCCTTCATTTCTGCTGCACCAACCAGATGAGCGTGCTTTGATCCTGAAGCAGGGCCCAGTTAATCAGCCTGGTTAAAGTACAATTAAATTAACATTGTACAAATCCTCTTGCTAACCTATTTAACTTAATAATCCTGTGAAAGATTCAGAGGAGCAGGTACCCAACGTACTCGTGGCATGTTCAACACCACCACGCACAGTGCCATAAAGGCTGGGTCTGCACAAACCGCGCAAGAGCGATTCCAACAGACCAAGGATAATTTACATCCACTGAGGATCTGGTTCAATTATCCTGAGCAAGAATAAATTTGCAGTCAGGAACAGAGAAATTCCCTGGCTGGAATGGGGCCAAATGACTGACTTGCAGCAGGTAGTAGCAGAGGAGACTTTTAAAGGGAGTTTGATGAAACAGCACGAAGAGGTAAAAAATAAATAAATAAATAAATTTGCTGCTGATGATAAGTTTCAAGCCAATCCTAGAAGGGGGAGATTGGTTTATATGCCGTGAGAGGGGTTCTCCCCTCACCCGTTAATTATAAGAACTCTAGCTGTTTTAATTACCCAGCAAAGCAGGCGTTTGGTAACGCTGCTTCTGCCTTTAGTTGCATCACTTGGTAGTTCCACATGCTCAGTATAAACGGCAAAAAAGAGTATTTTTTATTATTATTTTTTTCCCCTTTCAGCATTTCTCACCTTTCAGTTTCATTGAATTTCTTCCTCTTCTTATGTTCCCACACCAGGGATGGATATTTGTGTTTTCAGACTGTGCCCCTCAGACCAGCTTTTACAGATACATTCACACCTTATGTCCCTTCCGAGAACAAAGGTCCTTCCAGATGCTCTTCAGAGGAGAGGTTTGCTTACCTCAGCCTTTATCATTTGTCTTGCTCTTCTCAACCCTTTTGAGTTCTGCAATATCTTTTTAACAAATACCACACAGGGCTCCCATCCGAGCTGCATCATTGATTTCAAATGTTTGGCGAGATTGGCCCCGAAGGTCTCTCTTCACAGCGCTTTCTCACCCTGATATTCTGCTTTTCTTTCTTCTTTTGCAACCACACTGAGCAGTGGCTTTCACTGCAGCATCTACACTAACAGTTTGTTCCTGTTACCGAAACAACAAAAACCCTTAAATCCTACAGATTGTTAAAGTTTTGCTTCAGCTAACTCTTCAGTCTCACATGCCCCCAGGCGTCCCAGAGTGTTTAGATCTCTTTGACATCCCACCAGCCTTTTCTCAGTGTAGCATTCCTTTAAAAAAATAAAATAAAATGAAAAAAGTACCTTACTCAGACATTTTGCAAGCTTAGAGCTTACCTTTCCAATTATCATTATTTATTAATACTTTTCTTAGTATTTTGGGGGGGAGGATTACTAAGTAAGGGATTAAGACACAAATCCCTTGGTATTGAACGCTGCAGCTCCTCTATAATCCTTTTGTCATGATGAGAATGAGCTCACTATTCTTATCCCTTTCTTTAGGTCCTTGCTTGTGATACTTCTCCCAGGAGAAGTGGCCAGCACATTGCACAGCCACGGAGCCAGTGTCCCTTTTTGCCCTCGCTCTCTTCCTGGCCCCTTTCCTCTCCAGGCAAAGGACAGCATAGGGCTCCAGATGCCAACCCACAGGGCTCCTCTGTGCTTCTGCACCTTATATTTTCTTTATATCCATAGCTGGGAAAAGGACAGCCCTCAAGTCACTACTGCAGCAGGAGCTACGAGAATGCCATGGTTATTTTCCTGCATTTTTCCATTCTTGTATGAAAGGGATAAAAAAAACCACCACAAACCACACACCACACCACCTCCTACTAAGTCTTCTTTAGTCTTGCATAGACATCAAGAAATGCTGCTTGTAGAGAAGTCACTTCTGGCATAGAAAGTCTTTGAACTCAGAAGAGCTAGAGACAGGCAGAGCTTCGGGGGAGAAAAATATTAATTTAACTAGATATTCAGGTTTGGGTTTTGTGTCCTTTTCCAGGCAAGAAATCACTGTTCGTGATAGGGGTACTGAGGTACAGATTAATCTTTGATTTTGGCCACTGGACACACTTGTTGCATTAGATTGTGTTTTGTTTCCTTACACAATAAATTCTCAACAGACATTTTCAATCACACTTTCAATCATATTTTCAACATTTATTAGCAAACCAATGTAACACTGGGAATTTTTGAGGAACACCACCATAGCTTTCCTCTCCCCACAATGCTGTCTCGAGACTAATTATTTCTGCCTATTATCAATAGTAACTCTTTCTTTTTTTACCAACAAAAAAAACATAGATCAGAACAGCCAACAGACAAGCTTTTAGGTTTTTTATTTACATTAACTATATCCCACACAGTTAAAACTGTCTTTTCCTAATGCAGACTGTAAAATATTCATTTCTTAATAGCAGATTCAGCTCTCTTCAAACCCAATATAGCGTTATGCAGATGAGTTCCCTTTTTTTTGCAGACATCATGGAAAGGAATTCCAATGCTTCATGGTAAAAACTTCAGAATATTTGAAATATGAGATTATGGTAATTGTATTTTAATATGCTAATGGAAACTGGGAAGAATTGAAGTAATTTGCCCATACATTACTAAACTCTCTGTGGCAGGATAATATGGGAGTTTGGACATCATTATTAATTGGAAACATCGCCTGGGATTTATTGGACATAACCATTAAGTGGAAATGTTGCTTGAGGCTGAAAATAAACTCCCAAAACTGGATTTACTTTCCCCAATTGTTTCTTAAAAACCTATTTCAAACACCAAAAAAAAATGCATCTGAAAATAACATTAAATCAAAAACACCAATTTTATTTGGTGATGTGAATCTTTCAAGGTAAAAAAAAAAGGGAAATTAGGCCCAAAGCATCACCCCTAACTGCTGAAATGCACTGTACATACTCACACATTATTAGGTACACATTTAGGCAAGAGAAAGATGTCTTTCACAATGATTTCACCTATCTCTGACAGCCTTCTGTCACAGGGCCCACAAGTCCATCACCATGAATCCAAGTGCCTAATTTCTCCACCTTAGGCCATCCAGAGCTTCTCAATTTATTACGTGCCGGTGGTTTAATTTAAAGGATGTTTTTTAAACCAGTCTTGCTAAGCCAGTGCAAGACTCTAGGAGGATAATCTCATATTAGCTTAACCCAGGCTTTCTATTTGGCTTCTGTTGACTGGGAAGAGGTTTAAATAAAATGCAATTGGCTGGTCCTAAACCGGAATCAGTTTGCCTGTAAAAAGGTAAGTGGTGGGTTTGCCAAACCAGTGTAATTTTCCCCATGCATGAACAAACCTCAGCTCTTGAGTGGCTGCTCTCAGCTCAGAATTTTCCCCCCAACTACTTCTTTACCATGTGCTAAATGAGCAGCAGCACCTTGGAGCCAGAGATGCCCCTCCAACCTTGCCCAACCCCAAACCCATCACGGCTTCCCACAGCCTCTTACCCACCATGGACTGCTGCCCCTAAATCCACAAAATTTACACCCTGAGGGGACACAGTCAACATCTTTCCACCCTCCCGTGTGATGCCCCTTAGTCTGTGCCCTCCTACCCACCTGCTGATCCCAGACACTTCATCTCAGCTCACACGCCATCCCGGATGGTCAGTCAAGTGGTCCTGTTCTCCTCCTCTTGATACCTTCAGCTGAGCATGCTATGTCCAGAAAGAAGAACTCCTCCACAGAGAAAGCATTATTCTGCAAATGCTTAGTTCAACTCTACCTTCAGTTTTGGGTAATTATCCTAGGAAGCCATAGACAGCAGAAAATTACTTTCTTTCCTCTCCCACCCGCTTACTTTGAGATTCACTGTTGAACAAGTCATCCTTCACTCTAGATCAGGAGATGGGAAAATAAATGCCCTTACCACGGCACACCATCTACACCAGTATAGTACCAAAAAATTCCCTACTGCCATGAAAGAACTGAAATATAGGGAGTGGAGCAAATAGCTCTGTAACACCTGCATGGCACATGCAAATATAAGATCACCAGAATTTTGTGAAAGGAAGTCGTCAGGATTTTGCCCTTTGAGTACTTCTAGGAAGCAATGTCTAATACCAGCTACATGGGCAAACCAGCTTTTTTTGAGAAGCCTGTCTTACCTAGGGTTTTTTGTTGTTTTTTTCTTTCCCCTGAACCATCATTGCCTTTACTCACTTGACACATCGCAGGGAATCGTAGGCTCAGGGCGGTATCGATCAGGTCAGTGCTGATATAGCAGAAATATCTAAGAAGCAAATACAAAACCTTGCTTGGGGCTGAAGTCTGCAGGGCAGAGGGGAAGGAAGGAAGCCAGGTGGATGCAGAATTGGATGCTGCTCTCCTTTTTTTCCCCCACAGCAGGGGCACAACAGCAATATTTTCCACAGGCTTCTTAAATTCCACACAGAATTCTCCTTATTCCAAGTGCATCACTACTTAAAGCATCTCTTACTGGTCCTCTTCTCGTGGCACAGGAAGACAATTCAGCCTCCACCATTTGGAACACAACAGGTTGATGATGTCCAACTTCTTTCTTTTTTTCCTCTACTCAAGAGGAAAAAAAAAGAAAAAAGAAAAAAAAAAGACAGAGAAACAAGAAAACAAGTATTCATGACCTAGAGCTGCTTCTAACTAATCCTCTTGCCAGAAAATAGTTGGGCCCATACAGAAATCTGTAGTATTCTGTTCTGAGATCAAATTTAAAAGATTATTGATGCCTTTGGGGTTTTAACCCTCCCCTCCAAGGCAAAGAAGTTTTAATCAAAGATACATGAAGATTTTTTTTTAAATTTTTTTGTTTTTTAATCTTTTTTCCATTTTTATTTCCAGTTGATGAGCGGAACCATGGAAGGAGAAGGAGCACTCCCAAAGGGAGGATTCCCATCCTCCCTTGCAGGCCTTTCTGAGAGGTGTTTCTCAACTAGCAAATTATTAAATCGTTGGAGAAAGTGATGAGATCCAGACACCATTCAGATCTATGCTCAGTTAGTCAACACACATGGCCACGTGGCTCAGGGCAGAAAACTAATACAGATACTATCAATGCTTAAGAGGAGAAAAAGCCAAATATAAGCAGACCTAACGGTCCTGTAGTCACAGGTGGTTTCAGGGTTTGGGTTTAGTTTGTTTTGTTTTTAAACAAAAGCTGGATTGTCTCCCCACTACAATTGAGAAGTATTTACAGTGTAAATACACAGTTTCCTCCTTATTCACAGGAACCACAGCAAATTCTATCTGTATTTCTCCTGTTTCCCATGGATGCAAGGTACTTTCCTAAATTACAGTCCTGCCTCTGGAAACATATCGTTTTCCTGCACCTTTCAGGGAGCTTCTCTTCACAATGTGCAGAAAAAGAATGCCATAACCAAAATTACAGCCACCTCAGGAGGAACAAAATAAAAGACATGAGAAAGCATGAAATCCAGGATTGGTTCAGGATAAAACAGGCGTGACTGTAAGCTCCCAAAAATGAGTGCTACCTTCTTACTCCCCAAGTGTGCACTTAAAGAGACCAAGTAATATTTTTTAATAAGCCAGCAGGAATCATCACAGGCAAAAGTACACAACCAGAGGCCTCATAGATAACTGGATAACGATCTATATTTCTTTGATGCCCAAGTTAGTGTCCATCTAGAGATGGAGAGATACAACAGTGACCTCCCAAATTAAAAAACATCACTCATTTGACTCAAATATTTGGGGGTTTGTTTTTAAACCTTACAGTACCTGTATGTTGTTTTCAACCCTGCTTAGCACACAGAGACTCTGCCCTGCCTAAGCATGCAACTCCCACCTCATCTCCTGCTTCTCATCACTGGAATGCCTAGGATAATTTAATAAGAAATTGCATCAACCCAAATTATACTGAGAATTTCTCCCTACCATTCTGATGTACACATTATTTCAAGTACGCTCATAAAGGGAGCTGAGATGCCTTTCTCACATATCAGATACCTGATGAAGATATTACATTCTGTCCCTCAGGACCCTGATCAGCAGTTTCTTTCAACTTGAAGAGCTGCAGAAGATGTTTGGGAACTCACAGGATCAAAAAAATCGGTCTCAATTTATAATATATGATGGGAGCTGCAACTTCCACAAGTTTGACCTAAATCTCTTTCTCCCCTGCTTTCCCCACACCGCTTATGCAACAGGACCAGAGATGACCATTGACCATGATAATGACACTGGCAGCTCCCTCTTCTCTTTCCAGGATTTTCCCAAAAGCCAGAAAACATTTGTGATCACTGGAGGAAGTGGATTGTATTTTTAAGACCACAGGATTAAAAAATAAAAAATCTCTGAGAATTAGAAAATACAAAAACACCTGAGTGTAAAGAACCAGATCGGGAGACCAGTTTCCAGTTTGACCCCGCTCCTGTGATTGTCCCTTCTTTTCTTTCCATTCCAACAATTATCAGTATCTTCTCAGGTGGAGGTGAATTACAGTCTCCTCCCAGCCTGCAGGAAGCCCCCTTGTTTTGGGATTTGATCCCAGGACTCCCCAGCTTTCCTTTTCCCTTACCAGGAGGATCTCCAAAGCCCAACATGCTGAGGTACCCTTGGGAAAGATGTGCTTTTTCCCCATTCTCCTTTTTTTTTTTTTTTTTTAAATGAGGCTTCAGCCATGACAAAGGAGCACCCATCATGACAGGGCAAATGTGTAGCTTTCTCGCAAGTGCACATTTTTTTCAACTGGGAAGAAACTGGTTTGACCATCAATCTCCTCAGATTCAGCCACAAAGGTATGAGTAAACCCTGCTTCCTTCACATTTCTTTTCCGCACTGCAGTTTGCAACCCCTCAACACCTGGTTAGACAGTCAGTGACAGCTTTGAGGACCAATCCTAGACCAAGGTCATTTTCTTTCCCCTTACAACACCCCACATCTCTCCCTTGGCCTCCCTGGCTCCCCATCTCCATCCCAGTGCTGCACCTTGTACACAGGTTCTGGTCATTCTGTGTGTTTCTGTTTAGCCCCCGAGATGGTGGGAACATGACCCTCAGGAGTGTCATTGGCTCATATTTTAAACCATACCCATAACATTTCCAGACACCTTCTAACCCTCTACAAAGACGTGCCTCCCTGAAGCAGACTTCCTTTGTAAAAACAATATGTTCTGTGTCTCCAAAATAACAATTTCTCTTTCATCATTAGAAGACAGAAAGAACAAGCTGATCAAGCCAATTCTTTTCAAAGGATTTTCTTTTTCCTTTGTTATTCCGGAGATGCTGCCATGAAAATCTCCTACTTCCACTCAACAAGATGCAAGAAAAGCAAGTGGAATTGAATTTGCTTACTTTACTTTCACACTTAGAGTGAGACTCTACTGTGGAGTCAGCATGTTCTTGCAGCAAAGATCACTTGCCCTAAGTGTATTTAAAGACAGGTGCACAAAAAAAAAGAATATTTTGAATTGTTCCAAATACTGTGTCCTGTGTGGAAAGAAAGCTCTTCACATTTCCACACCTCTTTTTCCACTAGACTGGGGATTCCGAGCATCTAAGGTGTATCTCTTCTGTACACTACAATCAGCATCACTCTCTAAATAAGAAGGTTACTTATCCTCAAATGCAGATGAGCTACTGCAGGAAAATGAGGGAGTATTTAAACATTTTAATGCTGTTTTGCAGAGAGGGATGGTGGGAAAGGAAGGATCTGCCCCCCCTGGCTTTTGCAGATGCATGGAGGGGCCTCAGCTGTGCTTTATCTGGAGAGGCATTCAAACACTCTGAGAATCACTGGGTTGTGGGAGACCTAGAATATATTTGCAGAATGGGTTTTCTGTACCTTTGAACAAAGCACTAGCATTTTTAAATTGGGAGATTTTCACATAAACCTAGAAGAGGTTAGTGATGGGTCTGCACAGGGATTTCTCCAAGCCCAGACCTTGCTGATGAGCCAGCAGGCTGCAGGGTCCCCCAGTTGGCCAGTGTGTCACTACCATGGTCACTTCACCAATGCAAATAACTCAGCCAAAGGGGAGGTTCTGGTCATCCCCTCCTGGCCACTCTCCCCAGACTAAAATGAGACTCCCTCCATCTGCAACCAGATGCAGAGACAGATGGGGCTGTTTAGCCTGGAGAGCAGAAGACAAGAGAGGGGCATCTCAACACTTGTCAATATCTAAAGGCTGGGTGGCAAGAGGATGGGGCCAGATTCTTCTTAGTGATGCCCAGTGACAGGACAAGGGGGCAACAGGCACAAGCTGGAACAGGAAATTCCATCTCAACAGGAGGAAAAACTTCCTTCCTTTGAGGGTGGCAGACCCCTGGAACAGGCTGCCCAGAGATGGTGTGCAGTCTCCTCTTGAGATATTCAAACCCACCTGGACGTGTTCCTGTCCAACCTGCTCTGAGTGACCCTTCTCTGGCAGGGGTTTGGGATGGACAATCTCCAGAGCTCCCTTCCAACCCCAGCCAGTCTGGGATTCTGCGAGGAAATACAGTTTCTCCTGAGGACAAAAGCTTTTCCCCAAGACCACCAGCAGAGATGCCTCACTGCAACCGAAGTCCAATCCACCCTACAATGAACCCATACAGCTCAGCCCCTCACGTGTTCTGGCCCAGAGGGGAATTTCTGCTGTCTTCAGCAATTCCCCAAGGCAGACCTCGTCAGAAAAAGCACTTTCTGCATTGGCTGTGCGATGTTTCAGCTCAATGGCACATTTGTTTCAAAAGCCCTGACTTTGACTGCCTGTAAATTGTTCTGCTGATGCTTCCCTCCTCCTGCTCCTAAGAGTGTACATCTTTCAAATGGGGAATGGCCAAAATAGGAGGGAGAAGGGGGAAATATCGAAAAGCAAACCGTCAAGCTTGTCTAAAGCCACAAAACACAAGCTGCTGACGGAGGCAATCATTCAAAGAGGATTGAAACTCAAGTCTCCAGATAAGCTACACATGCAAGCACAAGGTGTAAAAAGCCCTGAGCAGAGAGGCAGCACTTCCACTGCATCCGCAGTTGCAAAGGTGTTTGAACCACTTGTAGCAAAGCCTGCCCTTTGCCTCCACCTCCCACCCCTCAAAGCTCTGTGGGTATGTTCAACATCTAAACTCAAATTTCCCTGCTTCCAGCACTCTAAAGGTTAAAGCCCAGGCCAAATGTCTGACTTTCTAAACACATTTCACTCAAGTTAGTAACCTTTCACAACAAATAAGGCAACAAAGGGTTCAACCATCAGTCATGTCACAGGCTGTTAGAAAATGTGTCAATACAGGGCAACGAACCAGCAGGTGAGTCTGTTCTAACACAGCACTTGAGAGGGAAAATGTCCTGGGATTGAAAGGACACAGAGGAAATCACTAGTGACCACAATATTCCAGCAAGGAAATCTTTTATTGTCAACTACACCTTTCCAAATTACAAAGCAAGGATGCAGGTCAGCTGCACATGGACTGCCCTAGTTACCTGACTACAATAAACCTCTGGGAAGCTCAGGATAGCACCTATCGTCTGTCACTCAAGCTCATCTCATCTGCCATCACGGCCACAGGTTGCATGTGCCTTTTTGGCTCTGGTACTCATCAGATACTGCATTTTCTTCCTCCTCCCTGGCCTCTATGGTCTTGGACACAGCCTAGTCTATGTTTTTTTTAGCTGGACAACCAACCATTCCTTTTTTTTGAGATACAACAGGCTTTCAACAATTTTGATCAGAATCTCAGATAACCATCTCCAGAAGATAAACAGTTAACTACCTGGTGGAGGACATCATGTTCTTCACTATTAAACTTGATGTTAGGAAGCATTTCTTTACAGGGAGCATGGTTAAACCCTGTGACAAGATTCCTAGAGAGGTGGTTGATGCCCCAAGTCTGTCAGTGCTTAAGAGGTATTTGGACAATGCCCATAATAAGATGCTTTAAGTTTTGGTCAGCCCTGAAGTGGTCAGACAGTTGGACTAGATTAGCATTGCAGGTCCCTGACAACTAAAATATTCTATTCTCCCTTTTCCATCTTTTCCTCACCCCACTGGAAGAAAAAGCCTTCATGAAGCAGACATCAAGAGATACAACTAACATTAACAACCACCTATAATACCAAAGCCACAAAGCACCCTCAGATATCGCTACCTTTCCAATAGGCAGAAAAGCTGTAGGAACAGATGGATTGGAAAACATGGGTTTTCCTAAGAGGCTAGTAATACCTCTTGGTATTTAAACAGAAGTATATTGCCTGCTCCATTTTTTTCACATTATAGGAGCATTAGCCATGCCATGAAGGACTCTGGAAAATTAAATGCAGAAAGTTTCCAGAATTACACAGAATCTGAATGCCCAGGCCAGCATTCTGTCTATCTGAAGATGAAACAAAAAGAGGCAGTGAAGATCAAATAGCTGCCTGCAGAGCCTGGTACAAATTCCAGCCTTTTTGCTGATACAGCCCCATGAGAACAAGAAGCTAAAGAGGAAAAAAATTAAGCATAAAGTCGAGCAAAGAAGGACAAAGAGAAATGCTTTTGTTTGGAGCCTCAGCCTCTTATTTCTCTGCACAAGACCTCAAAGTATGTCTGTAAGACACTGGGTAGAGTTGTGGAGGGATATTCAAGCTGTCCCTGATAAGTTAGATCATATATTGGAAGCAACACTGCCAGGTTACCACGGCATTCCTCCCAGATTAATATTCACTGTTTCTCAGCAAGGCTACGTGACACAAACAAAATGCTACCTCAGTGTGGTAGAAATTCCCCAAGCACAAGCTAATTCAGAATAAGCTCAGGTCTGGCGACTCAGTTCTGCATTACACGAACACTCGGCACAGGATAACTCCAAAAGGGTACCAGGAGGTACCAACACTGTGACTGAGAAGACCAGCCCCAAACTTACCTCTTCTCTGCAAACCTTCCCAGGAAGTTGCAGCAGGTTCACATCCAGACACCCATTTCCAGGAGTAATACAAGAAAAGTCCTTCAGCCTTATCTTCTCCAAGTTGAAGCCAAGTGATATCAGCTGTTCCTCATAAGTCTTGCCCTTGAGACCCTTCACCATCTTTGTCACCTTCCTCTGGCCACACTAGTTTGATGTCCTTCTACTGAAGCACCCAAAATGCACACAGAACTCAAAGTGGTGTTCACACCAGTGTGGTGTTAAGTGGGACAATCCCCTCCTTCAGTGGGACAATCACCTCCTTCAATCAAGCTGTCTGTGCTTGATGCACCCCAGGACACGGCTGACCCTTTTCTAGCTGCCAGGACACACTGTTGACTCTTATTCGGGGTAATGTGTCCCTCTCCCACTCTGAATAGGGCACCCACAAGTGCCAAAACCTGCCAGTAGGATGGGACCTTGCCAATTCTGGAACACATTCTGCAAGTCAAGTAGACCTGCAGGACCGTCACTGTCTGTTCTCCAGAGGCAGGATTTTGCCTTTTATATTTGCCCTCACCCTGTGCTCCCGGGATATCAAAAAGTGGTGCATGCAGGCAAAGAAAAATACTCTCAGCAGCAGAACATTTCAGAAAACATTAAAAGTAGCCACAGTTTAGGTAGAAGAAAGGATGTCTTGCTGTTTCTGAAAGGCAGTGAATGCTTGACCGGGAACTGCAAAGTTGAACCAAAAAAACAGTGTTATATCGAAAACCAACACGAGTCAGCACTCAGAGAGCTACAGTACCCACAGCAGCTTCAGTTAAAGCCCTGGGAAAAAAATTAAGACTCACACTTCTGTGCCTGTGCAAAAGCCTCAGCATTAGCAAAGATGCAAAGAGAAGCAAAAAAGCAGACGCCGAAGGGTAGGAACTCCAGATCATAACCAACAGCCCAGGCAACATGTTCTCAGCCACCAGGCCTCAGGAAATGAGACAGCACAAGGTCAGCGGTGCACTGGGCCACCAGCACAAGGCAAATCACACAAAACAAGTACTTGGCTGGCAGTGAGCACTGGCAGCCCAGAAAGTCAACCCCAGCCCGGGCTGCATCAAAACAAGCATGGGCAGCAGGTCACAGGAGGTGATTCTACCCCTCTGCTCTGTGCTTCTGAGACCTCATCTGGAGTACTGTGTCCAGCTCTGGAGTCCTCAACATAGAAAGGACATGGAATTGATGGAACAGGTCCAGCAGAGGGCCACAAAGATAATCAGAAAGATGGAGCACCTCTCCTGTGACGACCAGCTGAGGGAGCTGGGGTTGTTCAGCCTGGAAAAGAGAAGGCTCCAGGGAGACCTTAGAGCAGCCTTCCAGTGCCTGAAGAGGGAGTCTTTGTCAGGAAGTCTATCAACAGGACAAGGGGGAATGGTTTTAAATGGGAAGAGGGGAGATTTAGATTAGATACCAGGAAGAAATTCTTTCCTATGAGGATGGTGAGACCCTGGAACAGGTTGCCCAAGGAAGTTGGGGATACCCCATCCCTGGAGGGGTTCAAGGCCGGGTTGGACGGGGCTTTGAGCAACCTGGTCTGACAGGAGGTGTCCCTGCCCAGGGCAGGGGGGTTGGAACTTAATGATCTTTAAGGTCCCTTCCAACTCTAACCATTCTATGGTTCTATTTTTATGCTGCCTGCACAGTGGCCATACCCAGCAGACATCTGCAGAAGTTGTACCTGAACAGCAAGCGTTACCTTCTGTAGGAAAACCAGCAGTCAGAGCCAACACTGACATCTTCTGACATGCTGGCAACATCCCAAGCAGCAGAGAGGCAATATGTGAGGATGGCATCATGTACCAAGACCCGCACAACAATTCCACATAGACACAGTGCACAGAGGTCAGCCAAGACAGCAGGAAGGGTGTGCTTCCCAACAGGTTATGTGTTAGCAACCCTGACCCAAGCAGATGGAGATTAATCAGTACATCGTTGGCACTTCTATAACTACCTGCTCATGCCTCAGGCTGGAAGAGAAGAACACACTTGTTTGAGGGCTTGATATGATATTGGAGCATTGCCATCTCAACTACCATCCATCAACCTCACCACAGATGCGATGCAGGTACATAGGTTTAGTCCACAACTATGCAAACTAAAGGCACTTTACTCTCTTTTCTTCATCACAGACCAGGTAAAGATGAATTGCTGGTGTTTACCACTGCCTGGGAGAACAGATGGAAGTTATACATGTAATAGTTTGTTAATAGGCAAAAATGTAATCCTACATTACAGACCAGAGATACCAGTTAGTGGTAAGATCTATAGGTACTAACAGTACTCCCTGATGAAAATAAGCAACTGGATGACATCTTTGGTCAGACAAATTCGCTAACGTGAGACAGATACCCACCCAAAGCTTTTGCAAACCAAACTTCTGCAGAAGAAAAGAAACTTTATGTAAATCACCCATTTTCTTCCAGGGCCCTGATATAGTCGAGTATTTACCTAATATACTCAGAGGACACAGCAAGAATGCCCAGACCCAGGGAGTCAGTTAAAGAGCAATGTACAAGTGCAGAATTATTTTGCCTAGTTCTGGACATCACATACTGTTTGTGGGTGAAATATGTTTGACATAGATATCTGCAAAAGCTGAGCACCATGCATTTTAGTTATTGTATTTCCTCAGCCACAAAAGCAGTATCTGGGGAAGATTAAATTCCTCAGTCTGAATTTTAAAAGGCTTAAATTCACTGCACCATGTTGTGCAAGGTTCTTCACTGTTCTTTGGGGTCTGAACAGCTGACTCAGGATATCTTCCTTCTGAGCTGAGGATAAAAAAGCATTAATTTAAGGAGTCAACAAAAAGGCCAAGGAAAAAGCTGTGAGCCTAATTCAGCCCCAGCAGGATTAAAAACCAGGAATCTACAAGTAATTTCTTGATTCTATGATTCTTGTGCCAGGTCCTTATTCAGGTTTGAAATATAGTAATTGTAAGTGCGTTCTCACGCTGGTCCCAATCTCCCTCTGCAGACTGAATGCCTCCATTGAGCTCTACAGCTCAAGAAATATTGTTTGCATCCAATAGCCTTCACAAACAGCAACCCGGATGCCCACGGATACCATCACAGCATCGTAAAAACTTTAAATGTCAATGCAATTTCATCACTTCACCCATGAATTAGAGAACATCAAAGAATTTGCAGGCTCAGTATTTAGATGTCCTTTTGTAAAAATACTTTAGTGGTTCAATAGTGACTTTTTGCTCACTGTTCAGACTTACCAGTTGTTAAGCCAAAGAATTCTGTTGCCAAGATCACTCAGGTTGGAACACAGAAACAAAACAAAAGAAGAGGCAGCAGCCTTATATCTGTCTTTCCCCCTGGCTTGCAGATCAAAAGAAACAACCCAGCCTTTGAAAATGGAGCACAGATTTGACTTTTTGAAATCTATCACCTTGGTAACCCAACTTACAGCCAATGGACAACTGCAATCACCATACTCCTGCGCCTTGGGATCTGCTGAGGTCTGCTAGGCCACCTCACATCAAAGCTAAACATGATGGGCAGCACCTTCAAGGGACCTACTTCTGTCTCATGACACACTCACGTGCAGACACGCACACACTCTTCCCTCCCAGAGCCCAGATTCAGTGAGTGGGATTTATTGCCAGATAACCCCTGCCCAGACTCATAGCTCCTCTTTTTTGGGCTGCAGTAGGAGTTGTGTCTCTATGATTTTCCAGTACCGTCCCAGTGTTTTCCATTTTCTTAGAGCACAGGAAGGAGACATTATGTCGCTCTTGATTCTCCAGAGAAGCTCTAAAGCAAAAAGCCTGCCTGCTGGTGAGTTGGAAATAAACCCCCAAAACCTCTAGAACAATGCAAAGAAATAAAGCCTAAAACAGGAAGAACAACCACAATGTAGAAAGCTGTAATGTATCTCCCCTCTTTTTATGCAACAGACTTTAGTGAGGATTTTTCCCAGCTGAGACTGATCTAGATAACACAGGTGTGATTACTAATTACTGTGGCTTCCACATTTCATACCAAACTTACAGATTTTTCTTCAGTTTCCTTAAAACAATCAAGGCAATTAGAGATACCTTAACTTGCTGTTTGAGCAAGGATCAGCTGTACCTGGGAGATTTCATTTTTAAGGCCTGTAGTCCTTCTAAATCCCTCGCAGCACCAGCTGCATGGTTGCATCTCCATCCCCTTCCTCCCAGGTAGACTCGGAGATGCTGCCTCGCCTAGTTCAGCTCTTAGGATGCTCTTTGCTTCCCCGTGGCCAACATCTGGCCTGTCAGCCACCAGTTGGGGTAAAGCTCATTCTCCTCCAAAAGATTTCTGCTTGATAATTACCATCCCTCTCCTTGCCCAGGTGAACTACCTGCATCTCCACCGAGTCCTGAGAACTCATGGTACTGTTCCACAGGCTGCTTTTCAGGTATAGCACAGCAGTCAATAACCTTCTAACGAGACAGCAAACAGCTCCTGAGGAAAGTTCTCTGCACCAGAGATGAAATATAACTTTTTGACAGATGATTGCCACTCAGGTGTAGGAACCAGCAATCAAAGCAAACTCCTATTGAAAAACCAGCTGAATGTTCACAAGCAATATTTCTGGCTGCTCATTACTTTCTTCTCTGAGACCTCTCTCAGAGCACTTTTCCGACAGAAATCAAAGCATTTCTAGTTTTTAACCATGCTTTCAAATTGCTGTTGATACTTATTTTCATTTAATTAAGTTTGGGGTTTGTGGGTTTTTTTTAACAAATGCAGTCCCTCAGCTCCAAAGGGCACAGTGCTGTATACAAACATTTGCAGGTAATCTGAACCAAACTTCAGCTGTGTTCTGCTCATTTTCAAGCCTTTCAAAGATCAAAGGGTTATTTTTAACCAGGAGCTTTGTCATTATTAAAACGGCATTAATGGCTAAAGATGGCTGTTTCCAAATGGTTGGGTTTATATCATGGCTCTATAATATCCTCATTGGAGTCAGCAAATGACTCAGAAAGCAGATGACTATGAAGAAAAACTTGGTGAACTCAAAATCTATCTAGATGGATAGGACAAAGTGATTTACTGCTGAAGTAAATCCCCATGAATAGGGATTGATTGCTCTACCAAAACTTGCAGTGAGGAGCCATGGAGGACAACATGAGAGGAATCCCAGCAATCCCTGTATAAATTCTCATCCCAAATTCTGCTAGTAAGTAACCAGTCAACCACCTTAATCCCAATGCCAAAAAAAACCCCACCACTGCCTTTGCTTATTTGCACAGGAACGAACTCATAAAAAAAAATAAATAAAAATGAAGATGGAGGAGTATCTGTAACCACAGCTCTGCTCCTCTGGCACCATCCCCTGGGGCAGATCTGAATTGCCAGAAGGAGTTTTGCTGCTGAAGTAACTCCCTTCATCTACAAATGCGATCTCTTTCCCATGTAGCTTTGTCCACATCCCAGCTTCTCCTGAAGCAGCCACACCTCATCTATTCACTTCACATATTTATCATGAAGAAATGTATAATATTGACAGTACCTTCATGCTTTGCTTGGTGCTTTGGAGTACATGATTCGAGAGCCAAGTCTTCAGCTGGTAGAAACCCATGTCTTTGACTAGCAAGGGCTCTAGGCAAGGACTCCCATGAGCCCAGAAGTCATCACTCAGAAGACCACAAAGGCATTGGATTTGAATAACCATATGTCTATATGTCTCATCACTTGACCTTCTCCTTTTTTCAAGCATCCTTTTAATCCATTATCTCCCTAAATTTTGGCTTTTGACACTGTGATAGATTCTCTTTTTTCTCAGATACAGGGGAGAAACTCAGAAACTCAGGATTCTTCTACTATTTGACTACCTGTAACTTTTTTCAGGGAATAGTGGAATCTGACTTGACCCTTTGGGCCCAGACCTGTAACTGGAGGACAGTAGTGAGAAAACCTGTTTAATAAATACCAGGAAACTTTTTAAGTCTGTGTTCCAAGAGGCCTTGAGATTCCATTTCTGTGGTACAGCTGTGTTTTGCCTGCCCTGACACAGTCCATCTTTCCCTTCGGTCTCTGTGTTATATACCTGTTTATTAACCAGTCATATATTTATTTCCCATTGAAACATGGTCAAGGAACTGGGATGGAGTTCTGACAGGCATTTGCTGCTACATGTGGCTTAAGAGACTGTCCTGAGGCAGTGATGAAGGGTGCAGTTTGGTTTTTTAATTTGGGTACAGTCATCCTATGTCTTCTAGACAAAGCTTCCCTAGAAAACAGAAATATTTCAGATTTCCCTTTTTTATTATTATTATTTTTCTTTCCTCCAGTCAAAAGCTGAAGCTTTGCAGAAAATATTTTGCTTCCCTTTTAACTGAATATTTATTAAATCTTATGTCAGCTCATTTCAAAAATCATAGGCTGAGATAAGAGGAAATAACAGTGTCCCTTTGCCAGCCAGTTCTTGTTCATGGTTCTGTGCTCTACATATATCCTGCAAGGTGATGAAGAAAATAAACAGATTTATCAGCTCCCTGCAAGCTGAGTATCGACCACGCAAGAGAAAAATGAAACCTTCTCCCAAGATTTATTTGGGATATACTCACAGACCTCAGGAAAATAAGTATATAAAAGGTTATGTTCATCCCTGTTGACTCCGTGTGATTACACGGAGGATACAAAGCTTTCCTATACAAGTAATACAGACCCGCATTTATTAAACCCAATGTCCCATTAAGGATTATGTGTCATCCATTCAAGGAGGCAATGGTAACATCCTCTGTCTTGTCTCACGGCAAAAGAAGGGGTAGGGGAGTGTAAGGTTAGCCTTAGTTTACAGGATGCAAGGCATCTGCGATGATGAAGTGAGATGCTCAGTTGACTCACGCGCATTGACCAGCCCAGTTCCCTCTTGGAAAGCGCCCGGGAGCCCATCTAATCCATCCTGCCCGAGGCATTGTGTCAAAGCCATGAAAGAGCTGGTGAAGCATCATGAGGAATTCTTATTAAACTGTCAGAGATCTTTGTGCTGGAGTCAGACTGCCAATATTTTACAGCTGACGTTGCCTTCTTTACATGCAGCAGACAGAGACTGCGCTGTAAACTAAGGCAGTCGTGAAGATGTGAGAGATCTCTGCTGCTACACCTAACAGCAGGTGCTACACCTGTCTTTGCAGGAAGAGCTGCTGGTTTCCCTTCCATCTTCCTCCATCCGTCATACCTAAAGATGCAGACAGGGATAAGTAACTGGGCTCACCTCCCAAACAGCATGGGCCAATTTTTCCACACACTCCAGGAGCACAGGAGAAAGGGAGGACCAGCCTAGAATTTTGGGAGGTGAGGAAGACCATTTAGACACACGATTTCTGCATGCCTGAGATGAACACCACCCTTTGTGCCCATTCCTGGGTGAGCAGGATATTTCAGCCAAAATTCCTCCCCCCCCTCATTTCCAGTGGCAAAGTATTAAACTTTTCAAAGTATTCATTTTTGCCCTTCTTCAGTCACCTATATCTCACGCTGTAGACGTCTAGCAGGCAAAGCAGTAATTTGTCTCCTGGCCAGGAATTTTTGAGCTGGAAAAATCACAGAATAGCTGAAGTAGGAAGAGACGTTCACTCTTTTGATGTGAGAGTATCGAAACCACCGAAACAGCTTATGGAGGAGAGCACTAAACTCTCTGGCTCTCACAGGCTTGGTGATAGACTGCTTTTCAAAAAATAGCAGCTCTTAAATTTTAATCAAAAGTTATTGGATTCCATGCAGGTAGAGTTGCTAACAGTAGACGGCCAGTGAATAGAGGATGTCAGCTTAGATGTTCACAAGATGAAACACTATCCTGCTTCCTATTCCAGTCTGGGAGCATTTGTATTGCTTAAGATGTATCTTCAGGACACTGACTTAATCAAAATCCCCTAATTTTGTCTTGCTAAGACTCATATCTTAGCATTTTAAGAAAGAAACACTGCCCAGGGGAGTGGGTTTAGTTTCAATAAAAGAGTGGCTTGTGGTCTCAAAAATGTTTCTTCCAGTGGAAAATTGAAGCAGATTAACGGTGTGTTGTTTAAGATGCACATGCATTGACTTGGTTATGGCCTGCAAGCAGCTCAGACTAAAAAAATAAAATAAAAATACAATAGAAAAATGGTTAGTCTTGCTTTAACAGACATCCTGAAATCTAGCAGTGGGTGAATGAGCACAAATAAATTCAAACTACAAATAAGATATGCACTGTTAACGGTGAGGTTATCCAAACACTCACAAAGATCAGTTTATATCTAGATTGCCTACTTTTCTTGCAGATCGGCTCTGGCACATCTCTAAATGCTGAAATCCCTGCGGATGCCAACCCAGCCAGCCCTCTCTGCTGTGGGTCACCGGGGAATTGCTCCCCTCAGTGCTCACGCACGCATCAAATGCTTCCCAAATAAACACTGAAGGAAGAGGAATATTAGTTCAGCAACCAGGAGGATGATTTGGGTTTTTTTTCCAGCACAGATGCTGAATCAGATCTAGATCTGAACTGCCCTAGATTAGGCTCTATGAAACACTTCTATATATTTTAACCCTTTTAATACTTCTAACCATTTTAACATGTATATACACATCACCCAGTACACACAACTTTCAAAACTGAGAAATCTCTGCAAGGTTTCTCCTAGAGAAAAGATGAAATGACCCTAAGGCCCTAACAGAAGTGACTTCATCAGTTTCCATTTGCAGTATCTCTAGTGCTCTCCACAGCCAGGCTCACCACACATGCTGGCAAGGGATGGTCCTTCTTACAACCCAGTCACCGAATCACAGAATCGTGGAGGGGTTGAGGTTGGAAGGGACCTCAAAGGTCATCAAGTTCCAACCCCTGCCATGGGCAGGGACACCTCCCACAAGACCAGGTTGCTCCAAGCCCCATCCAGCCTGGCCTTGAACCCCTCCAGGGATGGGGCAGCCACAGCTTCTCACAGTCAATGTGCAGATTTTCAGCGCTCCCCAAAAAGTATCTCAAAATGGCATGAAGTGATATAAACACAGGCACAGAAATGGAGAGAAACTACAGTTCTTGGCAAGAGCTACACCCTGGTTACAACCAAAAGCAGCGGGTTGTTTACACACTAATTTTTTTACTGTAGAATGAACAGGAAAAGCCCCTTCCTCATGTTTTCTGGGCAAGGCAACATATTTTGTAGCTGCTGAGTGGATAAGCCACTTATAGGCAAAAAGAAATGATGCTGTGTGTAGGACAAAGGGTCTCAAAATTGCTTTCAAGCCCACTAATGCACTTAAAAATAAGACTTACATCTGAGTTAACAAATTGCTTTAGGGGGAAGAAACCAACACTTTCCTAATTTTCCAAGGAAGCTCACTTTGTTTGGTAATGTTTCTTCCTTGTCAGCATTGCAAAACAAACAAACAAACAAAAAAAACATAAAGAAAACTAGGGTATTTTCTAAGCCCATGTTTTGCTGTAATTCACCAAACACAGGTGTAAATTAATGATGATCTAATGAACTAGACAAGGGAGAGAGACGCCGTCAGTGAATCACCTGCTAACACCCTGTCTGCAGCCAGGGAAGAAAGCTCGTTTGTTTATGTGCCTCACATTTCCTTGTGCACAGTGTGGTATAATTTAAGAGATTTTTTATTTCAACTGTTTGCTTATCTCTAATTACCATATGCTGGGGTTGAGCTTTATTTCAGCAGCAAACCCTCTTAAATATCTAACCAGGAGCCATTTTGTCAGCAAGTTGTGTTGCAGGAGCGCTTCATGCTCCCCTGTAATCACAGAGCAGCATATTGGAGATTCTTAGAAGAAAAAAAACCTTCTCCACATACACTGTCAGGTGATGACACCCCTCGCTTTGCCCACTGCAGGGCCTCCAGGTTCCAGGCAACAAATATCATAAGCCTGGAAAGGAGTGTGAGTCCAACCACAACATCTCAGGGGAAAGAAAGCTGGACAGAGGAACCCAGCGGAAAGAAAAAGCCCTCCTAAGCAAATTTCTCTACAGCCTCTCAGGCTTGTAGGTGGGACACAAGGACACCTGTGCCATCCCATCTGTCCCCAGGAGCCTGCAACCCCCTGGGGCAGCGGGACGGCTCCGGGGCTCCTCTAGCATGAGGCGAGGGGGTGAGAACCCCATGCGTGAAAATTCATTTCAGAACCCTCTTTTCTGCATCAAACTGGTTTCTCTTTGTCACCCTCAGAGTTTCTTTATCTTACAAGCTCTGCCCTGATTACTCTTGTCTCCAGTGGGTTCAGTGGCCTATCACTCTTCTCATTGTCTACTCTGCTGCCATGCTCCCTTTGGTACCTCCGGGTCCCCATCACTACCCATCCTCCATGCCTCACCATTTAAGCTATTTAGATTCCCTTTCTGTTTTATTGCACAGTTTAGTTTTTCAACCATGATTTATGGTGGGGCATGTTCAGCTGAGCTCTGGGCACACAGGTGAGACTGCTTCTGCATTCTGGGAGCAGAAAATGCACATTTGCCATTAGGGACCACTGTTGCTAAAGAGAAGGGAGCAGTGATACTCGGACCCCCTCGTCCTGCACTTAAGAGGTCATGTCTCTGCTGGCTTAAGCTTTCACCATGTTGTAGCAGCTGAGTCTGTTTTCTGCTATAGATTTTAAAATTCAAGATAAATAAGAATCATTGCCCTCTTAGAAAACCAGACAAGATCTGCAGGCAGACATTGATCAGAGGAGAAAGGGTAATTTGTTGCTGACCGTAACGCTGCTAAATCACCTAAGGTGAGTGACTCTTACCTACGCAGGTTATTGCACTTGTCAAATTAAGCCAGGAATGTCCTGCACAAAATTAACTATATTTAAAAAAAAACACAGTAGGGAAAAGGAAGCATGAACAGAGGCATAGTCCAAAGGGCAATTATGTTTTAGAAGGATGATTAATTATCACAGAAAACATCTTCAAGGGGACCAAGTGCTGCCACCAAGGCTGTTTTCTGGCACAGCAGCACTGGAGCAGTGGATGTTGCCTGGTCAGGCATTGGCCAGAACAGGGACAACCCAAATTCTCACATCAGGATGCGGTCAGACCAACTGCCCTGATTCAGAGTAAGTGGACATTGCCCATGGCTTGACCTGTTCTGTTCACTCAAACCGCCATCTACACCAAAGGTGGCTGTTCCTTTTCATCGATGATACTGTGCCCACCACCAGCACAAAGACAAAGAAAGACGTTTGAAAGTCACAAAAGCTCAAGACAGAAACAGAGAGCGTGGCTTGGAAGGAAAGCTGCTCATTGGAAGTCATGGAACAGATGTCGCACTTGACAATTTCTTACTTGTCCTCCAACACAAGCCCTGATGCTTAGTCACCAGAATAACTGCAATCATGTTCATCACGATTTAATATAGCTCATAGAGTCACAACCAGTCCCATCAGGAATAAATTAACATGAAATAGGAGGAGAAGAGCTGACTATTCTCGTCACAAATGCCAAAGTCACCATTGGGTTTATTACGGATGATCCAGACCAGTAGCAACATCTTCTCACTTACTCATCAGATGGTGAATCCTCCCTCACACCAGCTGGTTCCCAGGAGCTGCCAGACAACAGTGGCTTTGCTCTCCCACTGGCCTCACCGGCTTTGGCTGAGCGTTGCTCTCATCTTCCCTTGCATGAATGGCGTTTGCTCTACAACAAAACATAGTTCTTCTTTCCCAAGGCATTTTAATTCTAAGACATTTCAATCTGAAAAAATAATAATAATAATAAAAAAAAAATTAGAGCTCCCAGGAACAGGGTTGGGAGAGGTTCACCAGTCACTTATCTAATTTTATTTCTGTAATTGTTTGCATAGCTTAAGTTCTTGTCATGCATGAAACCACAAAGAGACACCGAACTCCTTTCTATGACCCTGCTTCATTTGAGTTCATTGCCCGCCTAACCGTGCAGAAATTAGTACTTGTTAGTCCTGTGATCCAGCGCGGCTAATTCTGCTTTGCTCCTTCTGTCAGCCAACAGGCGAGAATTTAGAAATGCGTTGTTATTTCCTCCAGCAGCCTTCCTCTCAGCCGGGAGCTGAACAGCAGCCCTTCACTTAAGTCTCCGCTCGCCCAGCTGGAGTTAAATCAAAGCGCTGCTTCTCCTGCTTCCAGTGTGCTGCCATTTCATACCCCGGTGGTGCCGGATGCAGACATGAAAGCGGGTTCAGCTGTAAGGAAACACCACAAAACATTAAAAACAGAAATGTGTTTGGGAGTTAACAGACCTTCCAACGCACAACCACGACGACAGCTCCTCGTCTCAACCCCCACTTGTTCACTTTTTACTCCATTTACCACCAGAGCATGAAACACAGTTGGACCTGCTGAAGGCAGCAATCAAAGGAGTTTCTTGTTTTAAGTGGCTGTTTGTGTTCAGAGGAAGCGGGAACTGAACATGGAGTTTTGTAAGTGAAAAAAATCCTCAGGGGCTGGAGCTATTTCCAGGTTTAGTTCTTAATTAATGAGGCTTTGGAGTGGACTTCAACACAGCGGTGTCTTGAAGGCTTCGGCTTTTCACTTCCAGGGAGGTGGCAGGCATCAGCCTGCCAGCAAAGTACAGAGCTCATGGATATTTTCACATCTTAAGCAACGACTAAAAGATTTCTCCATTATAAAGCAAATCCATCCTGGAAGAACATTAAGTTCAGCCAGTTTTCAAGCCACATAGGGGAGCCACCTATTTGAAGTGCTTAATTACAAATTACATTCCAAACTAGATCTGAGCTGGGGCTTGGGAGCCTACAGGAGGATTTTGGCTGGCTTTAGGTGCCTGTATGTAAATACAATCATTTACTCAGTGAAATGGGGAAACTCAGGGAAAATAATCCTGGAGTCACCCAGGCTCGGTAGCTCACTCCCCATTTGTATTCGGTGCTCCCTCTGCCCACACAGGGCTGATTTTAGGCACTTCCAGAGCGGGAATAAGATTTGTGACTGATGTTTGTGTCTTCTGGGCTATTTTGGTATCCTCTCACATCTTTATACTTGGACTTGCCTGCGCTCTTGCTCCCAAAAGCACAGAGGTTAATCTGTCCAGCCAACATGTTAGTGGAAGTTCAGACATACAGCCCAGCGTAATAGACGATGGGTAAATTTGCCCTGGGAGCTGAAGTCTCCTTATCTTCCAAGCTTAGAAATCAAGTGGGGTTTTTTTTGTCTCAGGGCTGTCTGATGCCTAATGTGTCTGAGCAACCTGGTCTGGTGGGAGGTGTCCCTGCCCAGGGCAGCGGGGTTGGAACTTGATGATCTTTAAAGTCCCTTCCAACTCTAACCATTCTGTGATTCTATGTGCAAGCGTCACAAACCACTGTGCCCTTGCACTGAGCAGCAGAGTTACTTCTTGCTGAAGAAAAGCCTTGAGTGTAGGTGACGGAGCAATTCAGTCTCCCCCCAGGTATTTGGAGAGCTGCTAATGAGGAGTTCTGCATCACTGAGTTCTTCAAAAGTGTGCCCTTTATTTCTTAAACATCCTGTGGTTTCCAGCATTTTTGTGTGTACCTTTTGAAGCTCTTCCCAGAAACACAGGCAAAAATTAAGATCAAAAAGGGCTTAAATTTTCTGGTTTGTAGCCAAAAGTCCAGTTCTATTAAGTTCATAAAGAAATAAGTAGAAAACCCTGGTGGGAATGATTTGCAAAGAATTGCTGGGCTTTTTCCAAGTATACTCAAAGTTTCACTCAAGTTCTATGCAACAGATTGTGCACCTTTCCCTATGCTGAACTTCACTTTCTCCAAAAAAGAGCAATGCTGGGAACCCGACCGATCAAATTGAATAAGTCAATTACAGACCGGTCCTCCCCACGTCCATCATCTCTCTTCTGGCTGCTGCTAATTCACAGCCACCTCCCCACTGACACAGACTGAGGCCTGAGGTGTTTGCAAAACAGTTTGGACAAAGAACTTCCAGCCCGTGTTATGTTTCTCGACAACTTCTCTCAGCTGCTGAAGCACAGCCAGCTGCTAAAGCACATGGAATTAGCCCAGCTCCCTACCTGCATCACTTAAAACATTTTTAACCAGAAAAATAATGACTCTCCAAACACAGGTAAATACATATTTCCACTCTGAAGAAATACATTTCCAACACGCAGGTCGTGCTCAAAAGCATCACCAAGAACACCCCAGTGGCTGTGGGAGACCTCACAAGTAACAGAGGGGCCAAACAGTAGAACTTAATGCTCACCTTTTATTCCTGTAAACATTGCTGAATGTGTGTTTTCATTATTCATGCAGCATAAGGTGACCAACACACTCATGCTGCATTAAGTAGGACACAGAGTAGGAATGTGTCCCTGCACTTATTTAAATAACTTAAATATTTCAGGAACACGATGCTTTCACAAAGAATCAAACCAAGACAGGCTAATGCTGGGTTTTCCAGGACATCTATGGATCCTGAGCAGCCTTAATGCCATCTTTGGGAAGAGGACAGCTTGCTTAGTAACCTGCAGAATTAATCCTGAAGATGCATGTGTCAACATTAAATTGTCTTATTCTTATTCATCTACTAACCTTGATGAAAAATTATTTTAATAGCCCTCATTATCTTATTCATTTATAATTTGAGCGTGATCAGGAATGAATAGCTGCTAAGCTTACAAAAATAGCTCTCTGTATTTTTATTGTGCATGAAGGTAAGTAATTGTCTCAGTAGCTCAACTCACTCAGATACTTCTTCCTTTCCCTTGGCCTTCAAAAGAAAAGGAGGCTTTTCCCAAACCACAGAAAGACCCAGATGGGGCTTTGAGCAACCTGTTCTGGTGGGAGATGTCCCTTCCCATTCCAGGGGGTTGGAACCAGATGATCTTTAAGGTCTCTTCCAGCTCCAACCATTCTATGATTGTATGATCTTCATGCTTTGAGCAACAGGCAGGCCTGTGAGCTGAAGCTCAGGACCAAAGTTGATGACACTCATTCACAAATGGGTCTACTTTACTTTAAGTCTTGAATAATTTTATTACTAAAGGACATCATGGGACAGGATATTACTGACTTGTAACAAAAAACTGGAGCATTAGAGTCTCTTCCAAGTGATCACACCTAGAATCACTCCGTGGCCCCAGTAGAATCCACGTGGAACTCAGATTCTGTTAAATTAAAAACCCAGCTGTTGAGTTTCTTTTAGGCGTTTTGCTGGGAACCATATTTATTTTGAATGGTCAGGTATATCCTGGCCTATCCGTTCCCATAGCGTTTCCTAAAATGAGAAGAAATTAAACCATTTCTACATTGTGCATTTTCCTCTTAAAAAAAAACCACAAATCAGTCATTGAAAGAAAATACCAATTTTTTTTTCCTTCCCCCAAAGAAAATACCACCTTTTCTGCTACAGCCTTACCCCTCTTTTAGTCATATATGCCTTTTTGGCCACAGAGCAGAGACATCAAAAGTAGAAACCTGCTTCTGCAACTACGCTACTAATGGTGTATTGAACTAGAGTATGTCGGCCCACACTAATTATTATGCTTATGGGTTCATCTGGAAACACTTGATGCTCCTGCAACGCTGGTCCATACCCCATCAAAGCCCTTTAAACCAGGTTCTGTGCACTCAGTGGCCCAGACCAGGCTAAGGTGCTGTTGAACATAGGTGGAGGAGCCCGCATGGGTCAAGAAGAGACCTTGCAAGTCAACAGATTGGCACTGGGGGACAGATGGCTTCATGAGCTGACTTGGCCACGTTGCATGCTCCTGCCAGGACACCCATAATGGCATTGCTTGTTGGAATGCTAAAGAGAGGCAGGGGATTTAAAGAGGTACGGTTTTCCCATCCAACTGTATTTGCAATGAAAATATGGCTTTTGAGGTAAAGAAAAACATTTTGTATTATGAAGTGTCCTCATTTCCTGCACTGAAAAGGCACCGAAAGCCCTACCCCCAGCCCCACCACAGGCAGAAGAGAAACTTTTCAAGTTTGGATCAGCTTTTTCTTTGAAATTTCATTTTCAAGGCAAGAAGCAAAGCAGGTTTTTGCTTTCTGTATCAGTAAAAACTTCTCAGTTTGGCTAAAAGAAAACAATAGTAATACTCTGGCTTTCATCTCCTACAGTGATGCACACAGTAACACGGTCCTGCAGAGAACACAGCAGAAAAGCTGAAGGGTTTTGTTTTGTTTAAGCCCAGACAGGCAGTGAACGGTGGGGTTTTTACTATATATTCTTTTGTTTGAGTCTCTTGTCACAAAACCTTACCCTACTCATGGGAAAATTCACAAGAAAACAAAACTTTTCAATGTTTTCCGTGGAAGAACAGAACTAAAGCAACAAATGGCATTCTCCAGGCAATTCTAATTGCAGGTTATTATCCTCTCTCCTGTAGTGCAGGAGGAAATTTGTTGTGGCATCATTGACATAAACTCAGCCCTATATAAACTGAGAGAGACTCTCAGGGTCACTCCTTCCCAACAGCAAAGCGCAAAGGGAACTGGCTGAGGACTTTGAACCCAGTTATAACACCAATAACTAATAACTTCCTATTTAACACAGAAGTGCTTTTGAGTTACCTGTAGAACCACAAACGAAGGCTCAGTGTGGAGGTGTTTACTGTTTACTGACCTAACGCTTATTACTAAGAGAAATCTCTGTTCCCTCATGGGCGGTAAGTGTTGATTGGACTTCTGACTCTGACAGGTGCTTTCCATTTTACCAATAACCAAGAGACTGCTCAGCTCCAGCTGACGAGAGAGCATATGGAGAGACAAAAATAGAGAACTCTAAAATGCGAAATTCACACAGAATACTGGGGCGGTGGGGGGGGACTAGCACATTCCATGATCCCATTTTAGTTTTATGCTGACACTGTCAGCATGAACTATGTAAGAAAGAAAAAAAAAAAAAGAAAAAGAAAAAAGAAAAAAAAAAACATCAAGAAGCAGGGTCGAATCTCCAGAAGCAACACAGACAGATCCCTGTGATGTGAATAATACAAAATGTTCTCTGACCCAGAATGAGCTTCATCCAAATATAAGCTAATGAGGGGTTTTAGTCTAAAAGATGCCAATCTGCTGCTTTCCTTTGATATGGATTTCATTGCTAAAAACTTAAGGGACGCATTTATCTCTTCATAGTTTAATCCTTCGGGAGGCATAAAGCCGTCATAAAGGCTGCGTGGGTTATAAATGACACCTTAATGACTATAGCAGAAGATAAGAATCAGTCCATTTCAAAAGACTTCCAACATTAAAAGAAAGATGGGAGTGAATAATTCAGCCTGCCTGCAGTGTTATTGGATAACTGAGGGCAGGTTATTGAGTTTAAAAAAATGCAGGTATTGCAATAATCATAATTTATCATTGTATAGAACTTGAGTTCTGCTTCTTAGGAGCATTAAATCAGCTGACTTAGGAATAACGTTTGATTGGCTTTAGGTTTTGAGGGCATTTACTTTCAAACAAAGTCTACAAGCATGGGAGACGGTAGGAGGATTCGTAAAGTTGCATAAGTCTCCATTTTGCATCACTCATTGTGACACCTGATCATCTGCACTTGTATTTTCGAAGTTCCCTCTTCGAAAGGAAAAGACCTAGAAAGGACCTTGAAATAATTTAACTTTTAAAAGATTTTAATAATGTGAACTCATTTTTTCTCTTAATAGTGCTGAAAAGCTTGCGCTTTTTTTCTTAGGTGCCAACAAAGGGGAACTTTTTTTCAAATATTGCACCTTAAAACTGAAGAAGTAGCTAACTTCATATTGCTATTCATGCATTAGACTGAAAGAAACAGAGAGGTATGTCTTACTTTTAAATAAAAAAAATATATAAATCAGACCATCTTTCCATAAAGTTTGACTTCTAAGGACTGGTAAAGAGATTACAGTCAAACGCTGGGGTTTCCCACAGGTCTGTAAGCAGAAAGATACTGGGTAATTGTCACTGGTGGCTTAGATTGTTTCAATACCACCAGCAGCCAACAGGCCTCAGCTCTGCTGGTTCTTGTGCTCCTACTGTAACACTTAACAGGGGGGTGAAACAGGTACATGAGAGGCATATTTTCAAGACTCCTGGATCCCAGTCCTTTGGTCCTCATTGCACAGAAAAAGAGCCAGAAGTTGATGAAAGAATGAAAGAAGGAAGGAAGGAAGGAAGGAAGGAAGGAAGGAAGGAAGGAAGGAAGGAAGGAGAAAGAAAGAAAATAGCGGGGCTTGATTTGTGACTTGCAGATGAAAGCCCCAACCAAGAGTCCTACTGGCACCCACCTGGAAGTAAAATCAAGGGGTGCTCACTCACATACAAAGACATCTACAAGTGGGTGCTGGAGGGATATTCTCCCCAGAAAGGCACCAGGAGGGCCTGGAGCAGAGGACACCCCTCATCTGCCCTCAGATCAAACGATGCTTTGGGCTTCCACCTCTGCAGCAGGTGCTCTTCCCTCCCTCCATATCAGCCAAGCACTGCAGACATTTTCCCTTTTTTTCTCTTGTTTTTGGCACTGTCACTACGTCAACATCCTCACCACATCCTCATCCTCTCTTCTAGGTAGAGACAAAGATGAGGGAGGGAATACCTGTGACATCGCATTGCCTGAATGCCCTACTCCACACTCCAAGCCTGGTTTCTTCCTGCAGAAATCATTTCTGCAAAACCCCTGGAAAGGGGGAAGTGTCAGACCTCCACACAGCACAATTAAAGCCTTAGTTTACTGGAGACAAAAGACATTTTGTGGGATTAATTTTGGGAGAGGACAGATGACATTACTTTCTATCCCACTCCAAATACTTTGTTCTTAGCAGTGAAAGTCGAGAGCTGAACTTGCACAGATTTTTGATGACTCCCGTTTGGTCTGAATCTCACCAAAATAGCAATTAAATACAGACTATTTCACACATTTGATTCCAGGCTCATTAAAAAGAGGGGGAGAGCTAGAGGGAGCACCACTTCCTCTCTTCCATACGCTATTCCTCATTATGAAGCTAGAGGCTGGAGAAATCCTTCTCTAGCGATGCCTCCTCCAAACATCCCCCTCTCTCCCATTAAGCCAACCGTGACCAGAAGTACCTGATCTCCTCTGTTCTGATAAAATAGGGTGGCATTGGTAGATGCAGAGAAATATGGCCACGGGTCAGCTGGGCCATTGATGGAGCTGCTGTAACAACGACAGGCTGCAGTTCAAGAGCATGCCAATTACAGTCAGTCATTTGGCTAATGAATTATCCTAGAATCTGGCCAAACAGTGGTGGCAGCAGCAGGCGGTGGAACTCATAAACTGGGAATAGTGGGAAAAGCTGCTTCCTTATTTCTATCCAGCATTTGGCCCGGTTAACTCTGGAAGTTCATTCTGCTGCAAGGGCAGCACAGTGTTGGGGTAACACCAGCACTGGTGCACCCTCACTCCCGTGGTGGGGCTTGGGAAAGTGAACCTCTGCCCATCACCAGCTCCTCTACACAGAATTCACCTTCAAGTTTATTAATGCATCCTCAGACGCCTTCAACAGGCAGAAAATTATCTGAATTACCCCAAAACTTCTGACATTCCTCTCCACATATCATCTATTCAGCAATCTACCCGCAGTAGCCATGCTCAGCTGCTTTTGCAAGGACCACATAAAGGCTTAGATCACATTAAATGCAAAGTTTGGCAATGCTTCAGCAGTGCTCCAGCACCATCAAGCTCTCTAAAAGTTCCCAATAATGGCTGCAAAGATGACTCCCCCCAACCTACTTGATTTTCTCAGTCAGCAGAACAGATGCAACACATAACCCAATGAATCCAGAAAATAATTTGAGGTGGGATTTTGTCAACTGGTCACTTTCTCTTGGCTAGAAACACAGACACACACAAAACAAATTAGCCATAATCACCACAACCTTCAGATTAAATTCATCTCATAAATCAAGTTGTTAATTCTTTATACTGGCAGGATTGCGTGGGCTTGATTCTACTTTGTATTAGAGTAACTTAGAAGCTGGAAGAAAATAGCAAATACAAGATAGAAAACAGAAAAAGCAGCTGTCCCATCAGGTATGATTTGCATATAATGAAATGCATTTTCTTGCTCTTTACAAATGCAGTGAAAGACTCATCCAGTGAGACATCCGTCCAGCAGAAGCTTTCTTATTTCTGATACCCAGCTAAGCATCTAAAAAAATACACAGAAATTTAAAAAGTTGTCTGCAAATCTTCATCCTTTAGTTGGCTCAGCATGGGCCAAGCCTTCAAATATCTTCCATTTTTCCACATGAAAGGTAATGGTGCACAAAAAGGCTCATACACTGTCTATGTAGACAAAAGGTTTTTAAAGGGAGAAAAGTAGATGGATACATTATCACATTTTATTTTTACCACAATAGAGCACAAATTTGCCTGCATTTTATAGACTTTTAAAATATGTTGACAATTGCTTTTTAACGATGAAACTTGCAGAGAATAGCATGCATGTGCTCTGGGAGGAGAGACATTTCTCTTCCTGTACAATATTTTGTTAGATTTGTCTCATATTAATGAAAGCTCATGGGACTTTTTCTGCTGTAACCACAGGGCAAGTCTCAACTGTCCAAAAAGATGTCATTGCTGCCCATAAAAATCTAAACGTGCTTATACAGCTTCTGAAACCCAAATGTTACAACTTCTGAATTGCTTCAATTTTCTGCTTTATTCCTTTTGACGTTCAAAAGTGTGCACACATAACTTTTGGTTGTTCAAATAAGTACTTTTCCTATTGAACAAAAAAAATGTCAAATGGTAAATGCATTAGAAATGGTGAATTGGAAAACTAAGACAATGTGTTTAACAGTCATTCCAAAAGGACGAGCATCATCCTCACATCAGAGTATCTTCTACAGGACAGCAGTTTAAACTAAACATGCTGTTTAACATAGCTAAAATTTAAAAAAATAAATTAAAAAATAATAAAAACCCAAAATGGACAGAAAACACAAACCAAAGAAGCCTCTTCAGATACTGACACTTCTTTTAGAAAGCTTCTACTTTAGCAGAATTTTGGAAGCCTGTAGAAGCGGAAACAGAAGGAAGAGTTATCCAAGCCATTAGGAAAGCTACGAAGCAAACTTTCTCCATCCCTCTCCACATGCAAAATTTACAATTATCCCAAGGAATTAAGCACCTTGGGATACATGCTTTGCATAAGTACTCTACAACTGTGCAATTTTAGGAATATTGAGTGTGCAAATGCTCCACAAAGGCAGCTGGCTCCCTCTGGTCCTTGTTTTGTTACAGTAGCAAAAACCTGATGAGAAGTCACAGGAGAACGTGAACTGTGATTCATGCAGTGACTGCCTAATATTCTCTTAGCTAAAGAGGAAAGATGGTTTTTTAGAATTCAGCAAGGTCATCTGATGCCAGTGCTCACTATTAATGTAAGAAGTTGCTTAAGTCATTTAAGTGGGAAAAAATTTAATATTAAACTGGGACATCAGTTATCTGGCAGAGCTGTAGCTACTTCCTTACCAGTCACAGACAAGAGATACTTCTCCAATAATAATTAAAAAGAAAGGACAATGGCTGCTTTATTGGCTCTTAAGTTATGAACTCTTTTAGAATTAATTACATTTGAAAAGAAAGCTCTAAGACATAAAAGTTAGTATGATTCTTTGGATTTATGTAAAACAAGTTTTTGGCTCCTGAGGAATTCTGATTAAATTAATACAACACCCCCGAAAATGAAATAAATAGCTTGAATGCTAACTTTAAGAAGTCCCTGCCAAAAATTTAAAAAAAATAAAATAAAATAAAATAAAATAAAATAAAATAAAATAAAATAAAATAAAATAAAATGGAGTGATTAGAAATGTGCTGCGTATGGATTAAACGGACTTTCTGTTCAGGGAGCAGAGAGGCTGGTGAGATAAATTCACAGAGAAGTTGAGCAGGAGAAAGAGATGACAGCAGCTAATTTCAAACCTATCCAAGCATGGCAGCCCCGTGGGTTTCATCCTTTCAGGGGGTTATGGCGAGAACAGACAATATATTGCACCTGATCCGAGCAAACACACTTCTCCCTTCCTTCTCGAATTTTAGCTTTTATCACAGCTCAGCCGGGTTGCTTTACACGAGCGAGCGGCAATTAGGGCAGCAGAAAGCAAAGAAAACAACAACCCAGCATGAAGGGGATTAAAGCTTTCAGGTTCCTCTGTCCTTACAGCTGCCACAAGATGAAGTTGTCAAGCCTCACCCAGATCTCACACACGCACACGTCCCCGGGGTCTTTTTAACAGGATAACGAAGTCCGAGCAGGTAAAGCTTCTTTCACAAAATGCCTCACAGACCCCAGGGAATCCTCAAAGGATTCAGAAGGCTCTCAAAGACTGCAACACATCACAAAATGCTGTGTTTGCTCGCCACAGCTTGGCTCTTCATGGCAGAGGAGCCACTGCAGTTGCTGCTGGATTTACAGCCAGCCAAGGACCACGAATGGTCCCCAAACCTCTTGTGCTCTCCAAATTTCCCAGCTCGCACCACAATGCATTGAACTTCCAGTGTTGGAGAAAGTCCTGCTGGGAGGAGAGGAGCTTTGGTAAACAGAGAAGAGAAGTGGGATTTCCTTCAGCATTAGGATTCCTGATAGCTATTGATTTGTCTGCTTCGAGACAACTCCTTAACGTGGCTTCTTGTAAGTAACTGGCTTAAATGCTCCCATTGGTTTCAGAAAGCTTTAGTGAAGATTACCTACCTACCAAACAGGATTCACCACCTCTTAAATGGAAATCTTTGCTCCTCTGTAGAGTGTTTTATCTTTAGCCATGCTTCACTAAGACAGGATTGACTAAGAACTTGGGGAAAAAGGTGCCCCAAAGACAGACCTCCACTTAAAAGCATAATCTCTCTTAAAGCTCTCGAAAGGGAGGCCCAGAAAAGAAGCTGCAGACTAAAGCAACCATTGCTTACTTTCTCTATGTCACTACTAACACCTTTTCTGCTCTTTATGGAGGAAAGTAAATTCAGCAGTCTTTGAGCTGGATTTTCATCCATGTGTCCCCTAGCACCTTGTATGACTGTAACAGCAAGTCATAGCCTTGAACCTCCTTCAGATTCTTCCTGTTCACAGCTGAGACATTTGTTGGCTTTTTTTTCCTCACTTGAAGTAGTGGAAGTCAAATAATGTGTCCCTTCACAACCAAAACCATCCTTTTCACCCTCACCACGGTGCCTGCAAATTGACAATACCAAGTTACCACAAGCAAAAGAACACGTGAACATGATTTCTACAAAAGAATATTTCCATTAACTTTATGGATACTGGACTAGTCACAGTCCAGGCCCAAGAAAGGATATTTGGACGTATATTTGGCCATGGGTAGACACCACCGAAACAAACTTCAAAAATATTTTTTGGCCCAGACATTGCCAAATGTACTTAGGGGGAAAAATCAGCACTTGCTCCCTTCCACCTATTCAGCAGGCTCTTTAATCCCTTATTTAACTGTGACACATGAAGAGTTTCCCTCCCATCAGGGGCTACCTCCAACCAAAATACCGAATCGAGGGAAGTCTCAGAAAAAATATTTTCTTTTAAGTTTTCCAATGTTTTATCTGGCTCAAAAAATTAGGTCTATTCTACTGATATTTGAAAGGCTGATTCTCTCCTGCCTGTCTTTTCCCCTTGCTGGGAGGATAATGTGGCCCTGCCTGATGATTTGGAAATTTAGGGGCACTCAGGCAGGAAAACTGCCACAGGACACGCTCTCCTTCTTCATCGGGTGGAAGGAGCAATTTTTCCATCAGACAGTGACGGACCTGGCAGCCCCAAAGCAGTGGATCTTGTCTGATGGCACCTGGGGATGGGGTGAAAGAAGGTGTTGCTGCTTGACATGAACGACCCGTCCCCAGCATCCTTATGGGACACAGGAGATGAAGTCATTAATCATCCTCAGAGAATTTCTCTGCGATCTCATTGCCCAGTACAACAGGTAAGGGATGCAGTCTGCTGAGCATTTGGATAGACACTTCCCTGGTGAAGGAAACTTGAAATACCTAATAATATTCCAAATTCCAATGGAATTCTCCTGGAATCTGAAGCTAAATTCCTTTCCTCTTTGAAGTGTATCCTATTTTTTATTGGCATGCATAACGCCTGCTTTCACAGTTTCCACTCATCCAAATGAGTCTAACAGCTCGCCTGAGTGCGAGATAAAAGGTTTGCAAATTCAGAAAGCATTTTACAAAATGTTTTCTTATATTATGCAGTAAGTTTAGGAAATGGGAAGCTTTTGAGTGAGGTGATGTACCGACAAAAGTGGAGAGAAATGAGCAGCAAACCCAGACAGTGTTGCAGAGGTGCTTCCAGCAAAAGAACCGACTTTCAGCAATCTTCTCTGAAGTCTTTGGTCCAGCAAATACCAGAGAAAACTGGCTGTCAACCAGCACCCCCAGGTTCTTTTCTGCTGGGCTGCTCCAACCACTCTTCCCTAGGTCTGTAGCGCTCATGGGGTTGTTGTGACCCAAGTGCAAGACCCTTAGCCACCTCACAGGGCTGCAGACTCCTTCGCTGCACAGAAAAGGCCATTTCAGAAGCTGGCGGGGCAGAGACAACTGAGAAACTCAAGGGAGGATTTTACCCTATGTTTAAAACACTTGAGGGACATCTTGCCTTCTGTGCACTAGCAGAAGCTTTGCCTTGGGAGTGATGGAAACGCTGGTGACGAGCCTGAGTTGGACAAAGGATGCAGGGAAGGAAGCAGGGGAGGACCAAGCACGGGGGAACAGCAAGAAGAGGTCAAAAAGTAAAACGCAGCCATTTCTCCAAAGACTACCTGCCAGAGCACATCTGCTTTAACACTCCTGAGTGAAGCAGAATTGCTCCATTTCACTTACAACCTGTTAAATAACAGAGTGGTGCTGTCTGCTGTGTATAAACACGGCCATAAAAGCAGATTAACACAAAGCCAACCAGCAATACCCAATTTTACTTCAAAAAATACCACATCTGTTCCTTAAGCGACGAAAACTCCACTCTAGCATCATTATTCTTTTTTAATCTCACCCTGTCATATTTTGCAAGACCTTAGTTGGGTAAACCACAGCTGGGCACTCCCGGGGATGGCAGCTTCTCCTTACTCAGCTGCCAGTCCCAGTGACCCTACACATCAACGAGCACATCTGCTTACAGGAGTAAAATATTTGTTTCTTGTCACCAGATTTTCTGAAGCAGCTGACAAAGACCTTTGTTTTTTCTTACCCGTGCATCTCTATCTTCTTCAGGGGGAAGAAAAAAAAATAAATAATCAAGCCAGACAAAAATCTCCACAAATCTCCCAAATAGCTTGCATGGAATAAATGCCCCAACTATTCCAAACTATGCATAAAAACTGTTATTTGGGAAAATTCCTGGTGTTTAAAAATGCTTCTCTGTTTTCCCCAGGAAAAATGAGCACAGGTATGTATTAGCTTTAAAGGGACTTTGTGGGCTCCACTTTCTTCCTAAAGATACTTCCATAGATTTAGCTGGGTATTTTTTTCTTGAGCTTCCACCACTGCGAGCAGATATATTTTGTCGGGACATGAACCACTTTTGCAAGTAGATGCCCAAGTGGTTACACTGCAGCTGGAGTAATAAATATGCAGAGCAGCTTCACATATTGATTTCAGACCATGGGAGAAGTGCATCAGCTTACCCTGCAGATATTAAAAACGCTGCTGTTGTCAAATTCAAAGCACAGGCAGCTATTGTCACATCTTCGAGGGCTTTTGGCCTGCACAGACAGACAGACAGCTCACTGCTTGGCTGGGAGCCTGTGTAGTGTTTGGGTATGTAGAATCATCGAGTTCAACCATCAACCTGACACTGATAAAACCACCACTGAAGCGTGTCCCCCACATCTGCACGTCTTTTAAATATCTCCAGGGAAGGTGACTCTACCACTTCCTTAGGCAACCTGTTCCTGTGTTTGGTAACCTCTTCGGTGAAGAAATTTTACTAATATCCATCCTAAACCTCCCTGGAGCAACTTGAGGTCATTTCCTCTTGTCCTATTGTCTGTTCCTTGGTAGAAGAGACTGACCCCTCCCAGCTACACTCTCCTTTCAGGGAATTGTAGAGAGCAAGAAGGTCTTCCCTCAGGCTCCTCTTCTTGAGGCTGAATATCACCAGCTCCCTCAGCCACTCCTTATAATACTTGTGCAATTTGAGCCTTTGACTTTGAACCTTTCTTCAAAGAACAACACAGACTCAGCCTCGGGGTTCGATTCTCCTAACCCCATGCAGTACAGCTCTTGGAGGGAGTTGTGGGTCAAGCACCAAGGAGAAGACTAAAGGTTACTACCAACACAGGACAGTCAAGTGCTGGCAAGACAGGGACAAGTCCCTCTGGGAACCACCAGGTTTTCCTCCACACCCAGAGCACCTCCTCATGTGTTGGAGCACATCCAACAGGGTAACCACCTCCCCATCAACTTCACTGCGCTTCTCTTTGCATCCAGAAACCCATGCAAGATGCTGCTTCAACAACTAGTTCTAGAAACTCTGGGTGGTTGTAATAGTAAAAACAACCACTTACAAGCTCAGCACTGAAGTGGTGTTAGGTGCTTTGATGATCCCACTGGGGTCATCACCCACCACTCCTGTCCATTACTGGGAGCACAAAGGACAGCTCTCTCATCAGTAAAGATGTACATCAGATGTGACTCTGCTCCTGCATCAAAAAGCAAATGACGCAGATCCCACGCCAAGACCAATGGTAAAGGTGGGTCAGGAGAGCATCTGAGAGCTCTTTCCAGGTAGACAGTCCCTCACAGCAGGAGCAGAAACAACACTATGCAATTACCCACCCAAACACCACCCACATGGTTTTTGGCAGACCATTTATCAATCTTTCAAAAACTTCCCAGGCACGGTTCCCAAAACCATTTTTAAAGAGCTATCTGTATGCATCCACCCTATTTGTGGGGATAAAAATCCTTACTAATATGGCCAAGCCGGTTCCATCAACTCCAATGGCAAAGAACTATCAGAAGCATATTTTATTACTAGTAAAATGAAGGCCTTAGGTGCCCTGGACAACATGATTTTAGCCAACCCTTTCCACACTCAATTTCTGCCCACAAAGTATTCTTACAGGCTGAAAATAGCTCATAGAAAATATGCAAAAAGTGGAAATAACACCACAGCAGAGCCCACAGAACAGTAACGAGCAAAAGGGACCTTTAAAGGTTTTATTCCCATTTTACCACAATCTGTGGCATACCTAGAGAGAAAAAAAAAGGTATAAAATAAATTACCAGAAGTTGCTGGACCGTTAAGTGACACATTACACAGTTACTGTCACTTGCAAAGTATTTCTACAGTCATTCATGTCCTATCAAAGGATTGTCTTGCAAATCAACACCCAAGAAAACTGCAACCTTCCTATTTAATCTGGGTTTATGCAGCTGAATTTGGATGCTTCCTTTCTACCCTCAAGACTGTCCACAGATGCACTTGTTTGACATAAATGCAATGGCATTTTCACAAGTTCCGTACAGGGGAAGCTTTTGTGTTGTTTGAGTGCTTGCAAATGACTGTAAGACATTTGGGGGAAAAAAAAAAAAAGAAAGAAAAGCAGCAATAAATTTTTCATAGAATTTCATAATGAGTTCTGCTTGGTAGCTGTTAACATGGGCAATATGGATCTTGCTTTATTCAGCAGCTCACTTCTAAGTTGTAAAACACCATGTATGACAGCAAATGCACTAATACCAAGGTACCACAGAAAAGACAGCAAAACCCAACCACCTTCTGACTGTTCACAGTGAACAAAGCCTCAGTCCTCTCAATGCACAGGCTCCCAACTACTGCTTCGCCATGGGGTCAAGTCCCTTACGGCTGCATTGGGCTGGGAAAAGCCATATGCAAGATAGGTTAATGTAAATGGATCAAGAAGAAAGAGTTTGAAGAGCCTCTGCCAGTGTGTAGTTCCTCCTTTCTCTCATGCTTGCGTGTACACTGTGCCAGGACATCATCTCATGAGCTTCGGGAATCAGGGAGGTTCAGCTTTTGCCCAAGACGAGCAACAAGAGGGAGTTGTTTTACCAGTATTTTTCCACTTCCTCGATGAATTAAATCCCCCCACAGAAAATTACAAAGGCAGATACACCCATAGATTTTTCTTCCTCTGCCTCAAGCATTTACACTGTGATTCCCTTAAAAGAACATAATAAAGACATACAACCAGAGACCAATATAAGATAGAGAAAGACTAATATGACCAGATGGCTTTTTGCAGCTTTTACAGAGGAGTCAGGGTGCATTTCATATAATGACAAATGGACAGAGCAGCCAAGCAATGACTTTTTTGTGCCCAGAATTCAAATGCTGGTCCTTTGAGGCTGTTTGCTCGAGCACTCAAGTGTGGGATGCTCTTTTTGTTGGACGATTTCTTCAATAATACAGGGGGAGGAAAAAGAAAGAAAAATAAAAAAGGAATGCAGAGCTATGTAAAAAGCCAGCAGCAAAGGGAAGAGGCAGGAGAAAAATATAATGCTGTATTGAAGGGCATTTTTATTAGCAATCCTGTTTCTTGCCCACGTCTACCTTTTTGCCATGGAAAAAGGTAGTGGTTCTGTTTCTCTGCCCTTACGTGGGCTTTTTGGGGTGAAAAACTCTTATCCAGCTTTCATGTACATCTCAGACACAAACACAAGCTCCTTGGGCCTCCACCAAAAGCCTTGTCTTATTTATACATCAATTTAATGGTGGTTTAATTACTCTTAGGGGTGGGAAGGGAAACATTTGTGTCCTACAACAAGTGCTGTGGGTCTGGGAAGAGCCAAAGCAGAAAGCTGAACCCTCATGTATCTGACACAAATAATAGTAACTGGAAGCAACAGCTGAAAGCAGCTCACAGGACTCTGATTTCATTTATCCCTCAAAATTTAGAGAATAACTGCTTTCAGCACAGTTAATGCCTTGAATGCCCGCTGCCAGCTGGCAGGCTGAGTGGCAATTCATTACGTGAAGTTCTGGATTTCTTCTGCAGCTTGACGAGTGGAGCATGCACCCCGCACCGGTGCCAGAAAACATAATTCCTATTAAAAGGGAACAGGAAAGTACCTGTAACTTCATGGAAAGGATATAATTTATGACTGAATGGACTTTGCCGTGTATCCCTCTCATTGCCTGCTCACTGTACAGGGCTGTAGGACTGGGTTTGCATGCAGGTTTCGCAAGGGAAAAAAAAAGTTATATCTACTTCTAGATTTCTTGCTAATCTCGATACGACTTTACAAAGGCACTGCCAGGACAGTGAGTTAATTTAGATGTTCTATTATCTGTTCTGGGCAAACAGTTGATTCATGGCACTTAAGAGTATAGGCATGTAAATCTCTGGCATTTGGAGAAACACAGAACTAAAAGACATATTTGAAGGAGTTTTGAGCAAAAAGGTCACATTCTGGCTTCTCACAAGCCTCTTAAAATGCTTCCATGGACAAAGGTCTTTCCTGCACTATGCTTAAATGTTCAGTTTGTGCTAAAGTCAAAGTTGGTGGGAATTAATCCCCAGTTTTGTATCCCATCACGACTCCAGGTCAAATTCAACTCAAGTCCAAGACCCGTTTAAAGCAAGCAAAAAGCTGAATTTGCAGCTTGTCTGAGCAAAACTAAAACGACATGTCAAGATGTCACCAAAGGGAAACTTTCCCCCAATGTTTCTGTAGGACAAATTAAAACAGTCATCCAGCTTGCAGCCCAGCCAGTACAACAGCCTGAGACAAAGATCTTATTATTTAATTATTCGACATTGCAAGATCAGCTGGGCCAGTCCTATCAAGGTCAAATCCACCTGGGACGTGGCAGAAGCGTATAGGGACACCAAAGGAGGGAAGAAACAAGACAGTGCAATCTTCATCCACGCCTTTGAAAAACACATGGGTCAGATGCCCCTGTTGAGTAGCTCAGAGAAGACACATTAGGCTCTACCTTCTGCTCTAGAAATTCAGCAATTTGTCTCCAGAATTAATTGGGGAAAGCAGCCTGTAGGCTACTTCACCTTCACTAATACACAGTGAGTACCTCTGGCTTCCCAGGCATCATGGAGAGTCAAAGCCACCTCCTCTCTCTCTAACCACAGTGAAGTTTAATATCTGGTTTGTCGTACCAGCTCTCTCTCAAGCCAATGGAGAGGTGAAATGAATCATTCCCTGCAGGCATCTTGCAAAGACCTATATATAGGTCCTGTATATATGAGGAGATGAGTCACTCCCTGGCTGTGTCCTCATGGAGAGCCTCTCCCTTGGCTGATGATGTCAGCCAGGAGGAATGACATCAGCAGAGCCAGGACCAGCTTGCCAGCAGTAACGCAACAGCATGGACCAGTGCACAGAGCTGCTTGAGATGCTCCACACTGGCTTTTGGGGGGCTGCTAGAGTCGTTAGCATTAGGCAAGTTGCAACTGCACAGGAAAGACAATGCAAAGACAAAGGAGAGTCAACAACGGGAGACATATCCACAAGCCATTTGTCAAAACCTCCATCCCCAGTCACCGCCAAGGAGCAACCTGTGCCAGACTGAGGGATGGTGTAAACCAAGCAGCTGAGTAATCATCACAGCAGCAAGGAATTACCCATCCCTCATTACCTTCCTCTGTTGCAGCCAGTGTGCACCTCTTCTCCAGCTCATCAAGTCAAATGAGAAAAATACTTTTCTAGTCTTTTGTTATCTGAATAGAGGTTTCACCAGTTATTAACTGGTGAACTCATTTGAAAACCATAGAAACAAACCATGCAGGAAGGAAAAGAAAAAGAAAGTTGGGGGGATGGAAGGGTGGAATCCACGGTGCAAGATTCTAATTAAATGAGTATTTTCTGTTCCTGGGCATGAGGGAGAATTACCAGCCCGTGTCCAAGAAAGTAAAGTCCAGATGCAGGAACATATTCTCAGTATCAAAACACTTAAAATGAAACCAAACTCATGGTTACAGAGTGCACAACATGATCTCTGCTGGCTTTAAGCCCACCTTGAGCATAACAGCCAGGAGCCTGGATACCACGAGCTAAATATCATTTGTGTACTGTTCAGACTCACACTTTTCTACATCTTTCCCAACAGCTGATGAAATGCCCAAAGTCCCAAATGGCTGAATATACAAAACCAGCAAAAATGCTCAGCCCCAAACTGAGCATTTTCACAGCTGAAGGTCAGGCATGGCAGCACGGCTGCCAGGTCTACCCCAAGCACAATTCACAGAGCTGCCAACCCAGCGATGCTGACACTGAGTCCCATCAGCCAGCACATGGGCAGAGGCTGGAGTTCTCATGTGGGCTGGTAAGTATGAGCAGGGAGCAGACAAAGCATGTGCTATATGCCACAGCAAACCCCAAAGCTTACTGGCAAGACAAATGGAAATGTAATACCAACCCATTACCTTCGCACAACCTCAGAGAAATTAATTTTCCCTTATGACCAGGACAGCAACATCCTTATTGCCATTGCAATTCTTTCCATGACAATATTGTCTCTGCCTCAAGCTCCCTTTCAAAGTTTCTACGTATCATAGCTGCTGCTGCCTTCTTGCACCAAATGTTTTAGCAGTCATTTTGCAGCCTCTTTCATTAAGCACTTCTGTTGATGTTGCAAGAAATAATCACACCCTATTACCAGCCCTAGTCACAACATCCAGCCACACACTCCCTTTTCCATCAACAAACTGATTTCACAGCAACAACAACATCTGCGCTTCAGTCTTTCAAACACAGGGACAATTACCATATCATTTCACTGCTTGCAAGGGAGAAAGCAAAGAGGGGCCAGCTTGGCTGGGGACGTCAGCACCTGGGCAAGGTGCCCAGTGGGGACACCAAGACAGAAGCCACCTCCTTCTGCAGAGGGATGGAGAGTTGATTCAACCTCATTCACAAAAACCTGCAAGCTAGTGCAAGCAGCAGAACCCAGGACAGGGGGATCTTTTTTTTCCCAGATTTTGCCCAGAGAAGTTGTGGATGTCCTATCACTGGAGGTGTTTAAGACCAGGCTGGATGGGGCTTTGAGCAACTTGGTCTAGGAGGTGTCCCATCCCAGGGCAGGGGGGTGGAACTGGATGATCTTTAAGGTCCTTTCCAACCCAAACCTTTCTATGATTCTATGATCTGGAGTCGCCCCAACTATTCAAGGACCCAAAGCCAAGCACACTCTATGGCACCACCATCCTGTAACCCAGCTTTGCATGTAAATCATGCTGTGGGGCAGCAGCCACGACACCCAGCAGGAGCACGTGAAGAATCATGGATGGCCCTAAATTCGCATTGCATTCAGCAAACTCCAATGTGTTGCTTTGCTCCGTGGCCCTGCAAGCCCAAAAAAGGATTTATACCTAGCGACCCACATCACAAAGCCCCTGGACTCCAAAGCTCCTCCTGTTTCAGGGGAATGAAAAAACTGGCAAATTAATTCAGGCCAGTGAGCTGCCACCCAGCACCTGAGCCCTTAAACCCATCTCCATGCATCCCCTCGGATCATGAGAAAGCTGGGTAATTTCACGTAGCAGAATCCTTGCTCATTGCAGCTTACACCACGGGAAATTGCCTCCCTCTGCTGCAAGCTTGACATTCACACACAGGCAGCAACCGAGGCTCTGCTGACACACAGTGACTTGTTAAACCCTAATTTAATCGCACATCTGCCTACTCTTACTTAGAGCTGCAATAGCTGTGCGCTGCCTGTTTTACACATTTGTGTTTGTAGATGCTTGTTAGTGCATCAAGAAAGACAAGCCAGGACATTTTCTTTCTTTTTGCCCTTCCCAATACAGTCAGGGCTTCTGAAATCTTAGAAAAGCCTCACAAAGCCCCACTTAATGATTTTCACTTTAATGACAAAGGTTCACCAGAAAGGCACTCAAGCAAAAACCCTTAATCATCACAACTAATCTAACACAAATGGAAACTCCAGGTTTGCTTTGAAAGGCACCACACCCTTAGACAGTCACACACACAAAAAACCAAACCACAAAGCAAGCACTTGCTTCCACAACCTGCATCTCTTCATCTTACAACAAATTATTTATTAATGTCCCCCCTCCCCCTAAAAAAAAAGAGGGGACCAGGTCTGAAGAGAAGGAAAGGCACTTGTTGGAGCCAGTTGATGGAAGTAGGATATATAGCTATAGGAAAAAAAGCCATGTGGATTTTTTTTGAGAGCAGAAGGAGCCATTGCGATACTCTAGCCTGTGTCTATTCATCATGGACGGACATGTCTGAGCTGACCCGCAAGTAGGGAAGTCACCTGTGCTTAGGCCACTACTACCTATGTCCCAGGTAGCACCCTCCCATCCCTCCATGGCTGTTTCCACACACCCACCCACCAGCTCTGCCTCAAGCCCACCAACTCCTTTTCATATTAACACGTGGGATTTACCCACAAAATTTTCCCCAACAACGTGCCTTTCCCTGGTCCACTAATTCCCACCCACCACTCAAAAGACACACAGGCTCTGCCAACACCAAAACAATGCCACAGCACAGAAATCCCCCTTTCCCTCAAGGAGAAAAGTTTCCCCTTCATTTCCTCCAAGCCTTTCCTTCCTTTACCAAGACAGCTGCAGGCCTGCACAGACCCTCTTATCTCATTAATTAGGTATCTGAGATAATTATGTCCCTATAGTTTCCTCCCACATAATCTACTCCCAACAGTATCTGAATTTTCATGTCCAAATCTCTTGTTTATTCTCTAATTTTCTTATCCTTCCTCTCCCAGTGAGGAGTTAAAGAAAATTTCTTTCCAGACTCAGCTCCATTTCTGATCCTCTCCAGTCCTTTTTAAATATTCCCCTCTCAGCAGGAGGCAGGCCTCAAGTCTTTACCCCTTTTGAGGTGAAATTTCTCTTAAGTCTTTCATGCTTCCAACATTTTCCCAAATCCTGCCAGTTTTGCAAATCCAGCCATCCCAGAGGAGTGGCCCCAGCCAGTTTCCTGAGGAAACCTCATCCCGACATCTGACAGATATTTGTCAATCAGATGAACATAAAAGACTCCTGCAAACACAGAGCAAGGTCCCAAACTGCCAGTCACCCCGCCTTGCACAGGGTGTTGTGCATCCCAGTGGCTCCATCAGGAGGTCCCATAGAGGAAATGGGATGCCAGACTCTGCTGCCCCTTCTCTGCTCTAGTGGCCAAGATTNTTTCATGTGGTTGGACTCGATGATCTCAAAGGTCCCTTCCAACCACTAAGATTCTGTGATTCTGTGATTCTGTGTGATTCTACAGAATATCCTCCTCTCTTGTCAAATTAACTGGGCCTGCAACTTTTCCTGTCCTGACATTGTCTCTTAACAAGTTTCAAATTTTAATGAAGACATGAATTTTCTCAGCCATTATTTTCCCTTCCTGATTGTTCAGGGTTTTCCCCCTGCAGCTCCCTGTTAAGCTAAATCCAGGCATTCATGCAGTAAACAACCCTCTAACCAGGTCAATGCACATTATTCATTAATTATTCCAGAGCTCTGCTGCAGTCAGACTGATTCAATTTGCCTCCCATTTTCCATCTCCCTGCTCCCCTTTTCAAGCAAGGAAAGAATAGCTCCCGTGCTCCCAGTTACCCAGTAGTGACTCCTTGGGTACCCACAGCAATATCTATGTAGTTCTGCCTTGAAGCAGCAAAACCAGCCCCCTTTCCTGCCTTCCTTCCAATGCCCCTTACCAATCCCACCTGGGAATTCAAACTCCTTCATGTCCACCAGGTTGGGCCACCAACCTACTATCTACCCCAGCGGATGCATGGTGGTAGTTCAAAAAACATCCTTTTGCCTTTGTACTTTGCACATGAGATCACTTTCCAATTTCTTGTTAATGATTTATCATCAACATCATCATTTCTTGTACGAGTGACAACCCAAGGAGTCAAAATACTTGATACAGGCAGTGGAAGGATGAAAAGGAAATCAAAATACTCCTATAAAAACAGTGGTACCAGGGAAGGAAAGGCTGGAGGCATAAAGTGTGAAGAGCCACAGAGATCTGGCTTGTGCTTGTCTTTGAAGGGCAAAATCAGGACAAAATATTTCTCTGCCAGCATGGGACTTTCCTGTTCAATGCCAACTCCAGCTGTGAATTTAGTTGTCTAATACATCCTAAACGAGCCCCTGGAGAGCTGAGCTGGATCTGTCCCACGCTGTGCCCTTCCACACAAACTCATCAGAGGAGAACAAGCCACCTTTCCCACAGCCTTTTCTAAGAATACAGTGGCCTTTTGGGGTAGAGTGAACTGAAATGTGCAAACAAGAGGATGGTCACCACCAGTTGTATGAAGTTCCCTTCTCAACCCTTCAGTTTGAAGTTCCAGCAGCCACCTTCTTGAAGGTCACAAAACTGGGTGAGTCCCAATGATATCCATAAACAACTGAGTATTTACCTGGTTTCGTATTTTACTTTGAAAATAAAATTCCTTGACTTTCTCCTTCAGTGCTTGATTTCAGCTTACCAAGGGAGAGTCTAAACTTGCACATTAAATTTTTAATTTAGCATGGAGCCACCAATAATACTTGGACATAATTGTGGTCCAAATGACTTGCCACTTTTTCCTCCCCATCACCATGAAAGATAACAAGAGAGAAAGCAAAAGAATGTTGGGGTAGGAAACAATTAAAAAAAAAAGGAAGAAATGAAAACGAATAAGAAAATATTTCAACAAGCCTCCAACAAACAAATATTCCAACAAACTCCATCATGACTCAAGTTCACTTCTTCCAGTTCATAAGCATTTATACTGAAAAGGGGAGATTTTCCTAAGAGTTTGTGTCTAGTATTACAGAGCTGGGGGGTCTGGAGATAAGGCTAAAGGAAAGGAGCAATGAAGGACAGAATGATGTAGAAGACCAAAAGATGAGTCCAGGGGCAACATTGGAACATACGTTACTGGGACTAGGCCAGAAGATAAGGACCAAAGCTTGACAAAACCCTATTTAAAACACCCGAGGGTGCCAAATACACCTCACTCCAGCCTGTGTCACCCCCAGTCCCGAAACAGCTTCCTGATGTTTCCCTTAAACCACACTGTGAGTGCAGCTCAGATGACTGGCAGCTATTGCTGGATTATAAAACCAAAAAAAAAAAGCTGCTATTCTTGCTTGGTATAAAACCAAAAAGCATTTCAAAGACCTTGAGGAGAAAGAAAAAAAAAAAAAAAAAACGAAAAAACCAAAAGGTCCCCCAGTTACTGATGTGATGGTATGAACAAGAGCACCCCAGGGCTGTTACATCATCAGTTTAATTCTGTTGTCCCTCTTAAAATGTCTCTAAATCACTGAACAAGTGGCTTCCTGCCATTTGCCACTGGTGGTTAGCATTAACGAGTAGCTGATAAAAGGTTTAGGGTTAGCCAACTGGTTGAAAATGCTCCTTTTCCTCCTGCATCCTCCTCTTCTTTCACTGCACTACTTGCAAGTTTTCATCTTCTCCTGTGACCAGATCAGATTCAACACTGTCCATCTTTCTGCGCCATCTGCAAGACCTAATTTCACCTTGAGTTTCACTCAAAGCTTCCTCTGCAAACTTGGTGTTTTGGCAGCTTTGGAACAAGACATGCTCTTGCTGAAGCTGCAGCCTGTTGGCCCCGTCCCTCTCTCTTTGCCTCATGCTCCTTTCCAGATTGCTCCTGTTGAGGAGCCCATCTTAAAGGAGCTCAGCTGGACTTAGAAGTCACACCTACTTGATTTTCCACCAGTAAACATAAGCTGTCAGCCCATGCTCTCCTTTTGTACAGATTATTTTTCCATTCATGCAAAACACTGGGCTTTGAGCTCCGGAGTGGTGCTAAACTTACATCCTCCTCCTGCTTTAATTTCTTGGCTTCTCCATGCTAAAGAGGAAGGAAGGAGCTGCTGATCATATATTTTGCTTTCACCCCCAAGGTGGGTCCACAGATTCTGTTTTATGGTAGCTCTGCCCTCCCATACACTGCCAGCACCAGGGCTCAGTCTCCCCGAAATCCTCCTTCCTAACTTGCTGCAAGAACGGCTGATTAAAAATCAAATGAAGATTCTCTGTAGGGTTAAACTCTGGCATGTTGCCTAAATTCTGTAACGCTCTTTTCTGCAGGCTTTTCTTCTTTCCTGACACTTCATATCAGTAGCAGGGACTTCTCCTGGCTTGTTATTTCAGATGGGCTGGGACTGGAACATCTATCCTGCCAGGTGCCCTTGAGTACTCAATAAATTAAATAGCAGATATACCTTCATGTAGTCTGAACACGAGGGAGCCACACTCATTTTATATTTTTTCTTGAAGTATTGCCTTCCTGCACTTGCAGAAATGGCATCGCAGCATCAAATGACTATATTAGAAGTGCTGTGATTACTTCATTGGGAGAGACTGCAGAGCCAGCCTCAAATAAAGACATGCCATTTTGGCACGCTCAGATTGATAATGCACCAAGTGCTAACATGGGTACCACATCCCTACAGCATGGCTTTTTCACCAGTTCTGCTAAATGCCAGATGACAAGGGCTGAGCAAATGAAGAGCTCAAACTGCTTTCAAGAACAGCAGTTAAATTTATATACAACTTTAAATTCAAATCCTTGTGCAGACCCTACCTACGTTCCCACCAATTCTTTGTTCTTTGATGGCCAGCTTCCACAAGCATCACAACCAAGGCACAAGAGCACATCAAAATAACTGCCCATCTGCATTGCCTTAGTAAACAAGGAGGATTTTGAAGCCCTCCTGCCACCTTCTCTCCTTTTGCAGACTTTCTAACAACCCTGATCAAGCAACATGGACACAGCACCAAACTATCTCGGGGCACAGGTCTTGGTCTTCTCCGATTCTCAGTGACTGTCAGCACTCACTCCTCAAAGAGCTTTCACTCCTGGAGTCTCAGAAAGTCTTTCCCTGTCTCTTTTGAAGATCTTGGGGGACCTGCAAGGCCTTTTGTCCCAGTGCTACAAAAGTGTCTAGAGTAACACCCAAATAGTGTCAGCAAAAGTCAGCTGCCTACCTATCTGTACGAATGTGGCACCTTTTTTACTGCCATTGGTGCAGGAAACCAGAAAGATCCATGGAAGAAACTGCTTAAGGGTAACACAGAAAATCACAGGACAAAATCAGTGTTTTTACCCCAGAGCTTCTGTAACATGAAGGATGAAATGAACTGGCTTTGATTCACAAAGACTTGCTTAAATCAAAACCAAAGAATCACTAGTAACTAGATATCCACAGGAACACTAAAGAAACCATAAACATATCCACAAACGAGACCAGAAAAGGAACCCATAAAATTTATAGCGTGGGAGGGATCTTAATCAGGCACTGGGAAAGTTGAAGTCCATTGACTTCAATTCATCTCCACTGGTTCTCACTCTTGTTGCCTGCTCAGGACTACACACCCAGTCTGACTGCTCTCACAAATTCCACAAGCAAAGGAGAGTTGGGCCGGTAAAAATATGCTAGGAAGCCACCAAAATTCTTCCAGGAAAGACAGCATTGCCCAGCACCCCACCTCCCTTGGATTACCATGGTTTAGGATAGGAATTATTTGTGCTGCACCCAGCCCAGGGCAGCAGACAGATTGGTTATGAGCTCAAGGCACAGCCAACATGCAAATCCATCATCAAGAACAAGAAGAGAAAGGCACACTTAATTAGCCCCTGAAACCACTGCCCTTTCCACTATTCCTTTATTTTTTTTTTCCCTGTGCCTTTTAAGGCATGTTGATACACTGCTAAATTGGAAGTGTTAACCCTGGGTCAAAAACCCTTGGGTTTTTGTGAAAACAATAAATAAGCAAATATGTGAACTGAATAAGCAGCTGCCTGCAGGTAAGCATGCACTACACACACACGGGGTGGAGGGGCTGGCAGTATTTACTTTGGAAACAACAGTTCACATTTTCTCTCGGAAACCCTTGGTAACCTCACAATAAGCAAATCTTGTTTAAAAAAAGAAGGGGAAAGGCCAAAAAAAAAAAAATAAGAAAGAAAAATAAATAGTAAAGAGGCAGCAGTGTCTCTCTGCTGTAGCAGGGAACCTGAACAAGCAGTCGCAGACTTGCAAAAATTGGCATTTCCATTCAGAATCATCAGTCACCATCACAACCGGTAATCAGGAGGGATTTGGAAGAGATTTCCTGGACCAGATATTCTATTTAAGAGCATGTTCATACCCTCTGGATTCATGATTGCAGAGAATAACAAGCGAACCAGTAATTGCTGGCCATTTGTTTTAATGTCTTGCTCATCATATATTTCTTTTTTTCCTTTCTTTTTGCCTTCCTTGGGAAAAGTGCTTACACATTAATTATTTAATTTTTTTTAAAGGATTTAACAAGGCTTCTTCACAGATGGTTATTAAAAGGGGCTGAAAATTGCAGAGTCGCAGAATCTTCATGGTTGGAAGGGACATTTGAGATCACCAAGTCCAACCATAACAAAAGAAAAAAAAAACACAAAAACCCCACAAAAACAAACAAACAAACAAATCTCAGAGGGAAGAGAGCAAAATGAAGGAGCTTGCCCCAGGAAGCATCACATGATAGTCCTTCTCTAAGCAGCAAACCCCAACAAAAGCACAAGGGTTTGGGGCAAGCGGAGATCCACAGGCAGCAAACCAACCTGCTGACATCGTGGTTTACCCAGTGCTGAGCATGATAAACAGCCCATTGAAGCCTCCCTGATGTTTCAATCACTTGGCAGAATTACAAGCCAAGCTCACAAGGCATTACTGTACTTTTTTTTTCTTTAACACATCTTGATGCATCAGTTCAGTTCAAGGGACTGGAAGAGCGCTCATGTGTCTGCACGCAGCCGTGGCAAGCAGAGTTTTGGGAAGCTGCAGGCTCAGATGTACATCTGCTGCCAACCCTAAGGAAAATAATGAAAAAGATGCCATGAGAGCCAACAAATAAATGAGAAAGTATTTTTCCATTAGTATAACATAACCTGAAGATAGTTAAGCGTGCACTGAGAGAGCACAGCAGCACTCACTGCACAACAGGAGCAGAAGAAGTTCTGGCTGTGGGATCCAACACCACCAAGGCTGAACCTCTCTTTACTCAACGTGCCTCCTTAAACCTGTTAGTCAAAAAAACTCCACCTCAGAGCAGGAATTTTTTCCATTTTTCCCATTAACTTTTTTCCCCTCCCCCACCCCCAAAAAGGTACCTTTTCACAAAGTCTCTGTTTCACCAAATCAGTGTTTCCTGACAGTTTGACACAGCTGTGACAACGAGCAGTTTGTTGTCAGCTAAATCCCCACAGAAAGCTTTAGGCTAACAAGTACGTTACCGCAGCTCCATGCACACAAGGGGCACATATTTCTTGAGACATTTTCCTCTAAAAAGAGGGTTTTCCCTTCATGTGCCCAGAACTATCACAAACCCTGGCTTATTCAGCTGCAAAGACAAGAGGCCACGTCCGTAAGTGCTTTTTTTGCAGAGCAGGAGATGATATAACCTAACATGGTGCGCCAGATGGTTTCCAGTTGCAACAGCAAAAATAAAGGTTTATAATGCAGGGCAGTCTCCCAATGGCTGTGTCTACATTGTTAATGGCATCTGCCCTTGGAAGCAATCCCTGGTGCCATGTTAAATGTTGTAGAGATTTATATCAGAGAAGCTCAGGGCTGGTCCTCTGTGGAGCAACTCAAAGCTTTTGCCTGGATCCCGCGTAGCTCCCTCTGGGTGTGTGAAATCACAGTGCTTTTGCAATTATTTAATTGCAAATTAAAGTGAGGAGTGTGTTGCAAACCATCACAATAGGTAATGGTTTTAAACTGGAAGAGGGGAGATTGAGATGAGATGAGATCTGAAGAAGTAGCCCAGAAGATGCCCACCTGAGCCCTTCTGAGCCCACTTCAGTCAAACCAAGCCAGGTCAGAAACCAGCCTTTAAGCAGCAGGTCTTCATTAACCTCATTCATTATGCCTGAAGCAATGAAGGGGGGCTGACAGAAGGCATTTCTGTGGGAAGGGCAGCAAAATGGAGGTTCCCCTCCTCCAGCAGCTCTTCTGTGGGGCATGTTCACCATTCCATGGTGTTGGAGAGTGCACAGACACAAGCTCTCTCCTGCCAGACCTGAGTATGACTTGGCTCTCCACTGCTTCTGCCACCAATGCCACCTCCTGAAGGAGATTGCTGGAAGGTGAGATCTTGCCTACAGGAGAGGTGGGGAGGGACCCTTTGTCAGGAAGGGGTGCCACAGGACAAAGGGGGATGGTTTTAAACTGAAAGAGAGGAGATTTAGGCTAGTTATTTCCTGTGAGAGTGGTGAGACCCTGGCCCAGGTTGCCCAGAGAAGCTATGAATGCCCCATCCCTGGAGGGGTTCAAGGCCATGTTGGAGGGGGCTTGGAGCAACCTGGTCTGGTGGGAGGTGTCCCTGCCCAGGGCAGGGGGACTGGAACTGGGTGAGCTTTAAGGTTCCTTCCCACCTAAACCAACTTGTGATTCTATGATGGGGTTTTAAAAGCATGAGACAACTTCCTGAGGAAGTTTTTGATATCTGTATTAATAAACTCATCTAGGTAGAACCTCTACAATTTGCATGTTCCTTCTTAGCAGTGAATCAATCATGGTCTCAATGCAGATACATTATTTTTGTTGCCAGCAAGAGGATTTAGAGGAAAGCAAATTGAGGGCGTGCTCCACGAAGAGGTATTGATGCTGTAGTGCATTAGGATATAGTATTAGTAGGCTTTAATTCTATTTTAATTATTTAAAGGTTAATATTATTGAAGTCAAAGGAGTTACATGCGTGGAGAACCAGTACAAGGGAGAAGACTTCAACACTGGAGGCAAGAGAGTGACAGTGATTATATAGCACTTTTGTCAAGCAGACACGTTGTATTTTTAACACTATGAAGCATTTAATGATTAGAAGGCAGCTTTTTGCTTACAGTATCAAGAGAAGATGTTTATTTCCAATGAGCAGCTGCTACTTTTTCATAAAGTGACTCTCCTACAGAAATAACACAGCAGACGGGTATTGCCAGGAACAGCCTAACGTCCGTGAAGTTTGTGGACTGTCAAACACAGCCCTGTTCTGCTGGTATTTGAATCGCCAATAAACCAAATTGCCCATCTCCAGTTTTATGAGAATTGTGAGTTAAGCCAGGCTGGGAAAAAGAGATCTAGGAAAAATAAAATAAAATAATTGCACAGATTGCATCATTTTAATGAAAGGTTCAACTGCAGATGTCATCTTTTTCCCCATCCACCAAGAGATTTCCTCCCCTGTATCTTCTCATGCTCTGCTTTAATGTCTTTGACCCCACACTTTCTTTCCCCAAAAGCAAAGTATATGGCCCACTCAGAAATAAATGCAAAGAACACCATATAATGATGCCTGCAGTAAGCAGAGGCCATAGTAAACAGCACATATCTTCATCTGGTATAAACTAGCATTTTAAGGCCTTCTGCTGTACTGTACCAGTCTCTGTGGAGCTCCCCTGCCAAAGGTACTTGGATTTCTACTATTAGTTTACACTTGACCAGCTCCATGACTCAGAGACGTTTATTGTTGGTGAGCAGGTTAATATGGACAAGCTGGAGGGACACAAGTTCCAGACCCTTTAAAAAAAAAAAAAAAAAAGAAAAAAAAATCTATTTGGATGCACCCGAAAAACGCCAAGAGATATCTGCCCCATGGCTTCCACAAATGCAAGATGTAGCTAGATATGGACAAATACAATTGCTGGTGTCTAAATTTCAGTTACCAAAAATACAAAGAACACTGGAACAAGCACACCAGGACTCAAGAGAAAACAGCAGAAATAGAGGCAATAGAGTAGGTGTCTGGGAATAACATTCCTCACTCTACCCAAGACCCAAGATTTCCTTCTAAAATGGCAGGATAATGAGCTTTCAAATATTACCTGTTCCCCAGCAGTGTAGGCTCTAACCACTTATCCCACAATTACACTATTCCTAAAGTCATGTTGATTCACCTTTTTGTCACGCAGCTCTGCAGGTTTCTTTGCAGCAGGAGATGGACAGCAACCTCTGCCAGGGCAGGTTTGGAGGACCAAGCAAGTTTTTGTGTAGACCTTCTAGCAACAGAGGTGGAGGGCAGGTGGTGATACCACCCCTGAAGCACCCTAAACATGGAAAGTAGGCAGGGGATCTTAGTTGTCTTCCAAGTGCTCCGGCAGGTCTTTCGTTGGGCAGAAAGAGCAGCTCTCTGGACCTGCTCACATTGGTTCTCAGGAGTAATAAGGAGATGACCAGAGGGAAGGCTACTGTTGGGCTGATGCTCAGAAGCAGTCACAGGGCTTCTGTGGGGAGCTTAAGCAGTTTCTCATATGTTCATCTCACTGGGCAGCTGTACAGCTTCACATCAGCCTGGTAAAGAGGGATGGAAGTCCCATCATGGCTCTTCATCAAGTGAACAAAGAACATGGCTCCTACTGTCAGGAGCCAGAATGGCACTGTGAAAAAAACAACTGGTATCCACCTAGAGACTCAATACTTTTCATCCCAGACTGATATTGGGTCTAGGAGGAGAGTGCTGATGAAGGACATGGAGGGCAGAAACGGAGAGACCAACTACCCCCTGCAGCAGGCACAGCTGGAACTCTTACAGCTGTAAAACCGGGAAGATACTGAAAAAGCAGAGAGGTCAGAGGACAGTCACAAGGATGACAACAAGGCTATGAAAATTAGGAAAACTTGCTTTAGAGAGAGAAGACAAAGTCCTGTTATCCAAGGGAAGAGTGAGGACTTAAGAGGTGATGATTGGTCCTTCCAGTATCTGAAGGGAGCTACAGGAAAGCTGGAGAGGAATTCTTTGTCAGGAAGTTGAGCAACAGGACAAGAGGTAGGTAATGGTTTTAAATCAAAAGAAGGAAGATTAAGATTAGATACCAGAAAGAAATTCTTTACTGTGAGGGTGGTGAAACCCTGGCCCAGGTTGCCCAGAGAAGCTGTGGCTGCCCCATCCCTGGAGGGGTTCAAGGCCAGGCTGGATGGGGCTTTGAGAAATTTGCTCTAGAGGGAGGTGTCTCTGCCCACGGCAGGGGGGTTGGAACTCGATGATCTTTAAGGTCCCTTCCAACTCTAACCATTCTATGATTCTACAAAGATAGGGTTGATTTTATTGCAGTTGGTACAGAGAGATAATTAAGCCTCTCATCTCCAGAGTTCAGATTAAAAGATATCTGGGTCTATATTCTGTAAATCCAAAAGCGACAATACTCCATCAGAGTTACAGGAAATTAATTACCTTCTCCAAACTCCTTGCCACTTGTGAAATACTTTGTTATTGGCCATTGGCTTAACCCGAGAGTAAAAATCCCGCAAGGCAAAGGAAAAGCATGTTTCCATTGGCTGTTCATCATCCTCTGCTTCACAATCACCATCAAAAGCAAGAGAGCCCGTCCTGATGAACATTGCCACAAAATGAGCCTATTGAGCAATATGGGATAATATGACATAGAATAGAAAACTTCAGCTTTTTTCCCCCCTCATAGTCCTTTTTCTAAGCTATTTTATGTAAATTGGTACCAAGCCTAACGAAGCAAAAATTCCATTCTATTTCTTTTTGATTTGGGTAAAATTTGATTGGAGTTGGAAGGTTTCTCTAAAAGCATTGAATCCAGGGAAACAATATTTTTTTCCAAGAAAGCGGTTCGAACAAAGAGCACATCAGATTCTTAATAACACCTTGTCGTGGCTGTTGCTGTGCGCCGAGAGAACATTCAGTGAAATACCTGAGCGCAGAGGCAGTCCATCAGTCAGCTTCTGGGGCTTGGAAACTACAGACTACAGGCTCTAAAAGCTGTAACAAGCTGGTGAAAGCAAAAGATGTTAACTTGTGTTATGCCTCTGCTTCCTTGAAAGCAGCCCAAGAGAATTTAAAGCCCTCCTTGAAAGACGGTGTATTTCCTAAGGGCAGAGCACAGACAGGGCGCAACTCATCACCTTCTGTATTTTGACATTTCAGGGACCAAATCTGTTTCCAAGTGTCTCTCTCGCTGAGAAATTACACCAGAGCCAAACTTTGTACTTTTTGTCACCCACTGCTGGTCCAACGGTCAGTTCGAGACAACCCTCTACGCTATTGGAGAAGTTGTATTTCCCCATTTCTCCTGGATTTTCCATGTCCTTCAGCCTGTCTGAGGAATGGAGATTTAGATCTTAGGCCTGACCCAACATAAGTATGATGCCTTTAATAAATTTCATACTTCTACTGGTACAAACCACCACCAAGTCCTCTAACAAAATCCTGTATATGGTATTTTATCCAGTTCCTGTTATGTAGAACCCAACAGATTATACATGAGTGAAGAATAATTACACTCAGGATAAAGTATACCTTTAAAACAGATTTTTCACTAGTGCTTGGAAGACATCAATAGAAACCAACTCTAGCGGTTAACCACATTTGTCTATTAAAAAAAAAACTGGGTCTAAATCACGTTTGAATTTTTGTTGTTTCAACTCCCAACTATTATGTCTTTCTCTCCCTTGTTACTTTATTAAGACAACTTTAGGAGCCAATATATCCTCACCAGGAATTCACTTAGACAAATTAAGTCACCTCATCCTCCTTTTTCGATGGACTACACAGATTCTGTTCCTGAGATCTCTTACTATAAATGCGTTTTCCAGAGCTCTAAGGCCATTCTGTGGTTCTTTTCACCCTCTTCTGCCAATTTTGCAAAGATCATTCAAAAAAAATTGAGTCATCTTAAGTAAACACTGTATCATAACATCAGTCAAACCAATGGTGGGTTTTTTTGAAGGATCAATACCAGTATAAGGGGACTCTTCAGGCAGGAAGCCTGATTTTATGGAATGGTACTTGTTTGAGCTTTAATTCCTGCAAAATCACCTGAACATGGGCCAAAGGATAAAAATAAAAATTCCAGCCTGATCTTCCCAGTGAGGAATTGCCCATACACAATCCCAATTTTCAAAGCCTATGAAGATGCCACAGTGGCAAGTGTTTTTCCAGCAATACGCCATAATTAGACTGTCCCTCAAAAGAAGTTACAAACCTTGACAAAAGCCATCTACAAACAAAAAGCATTGAATAGTACTGCTAAAAATAAAGGTTTTATAAAAGTGAATCAACAAGATGACTTTGGAAAAAAATAAATAGCTTTCAAAGTTGATATCTATCAAACTAGATATACGATTTGGACAAGTAAAACCACCAATGTTGGGATGGCTTTTATTTTCATGCCCCCAAAGTATTATAGTGGTTATAGAGTATTTCTTTTTGAGCCTATTCTTGCCTGGACAACGTTTAAAATGGAGCTATTTTTGGTTTTACATCCATTAGAAAACTGTATACATTCAACAGTTCATTGTCTATATGCAATCACGTGTTTGTCACCCAGTGTATATTTTTTTAAGAGAGTGATGAAGAGGGAGCAAGTGCACAGTTTATTATTTGAATTGAAAGTTTAATTTCAGAAAAGATTTTAGGCTTATAAAGGCACTTAGAGTTTCTTGAAGTAACATCCAAGTTAAAAACAAGTGCTTCCTCATATGGAAATCAGAGTCAAATCCCCAAATTCCCTTTATGGTAACTGGGAGGGCCACGTGCTTAAATACCAAGCACACAGCTCAGAGGGGATTTTCAGTAGGGAGAGGCTTGGGTCAACCAAGAAAAAGTCTGGAAGATACTGTCTTTCACTTGGTCTTAGATTGCTAATACTGGACTACATTTAGACATCTCTTCTAAATTAAGATTCAGCATAAAAATCCCTCACACTTAAGCATCTAAGTCATCATATTTAGGTGCAGACAAATGTCTCAGATTTCCTTTCAGCTCAGTTGCTGGAAACAGTAGCTTGCAGTGAAAGGAGATTAGAGAGAGGGAGAAAGGAAGTTTCTTTTCAAATAAAGGGACTTTCTGGCTTCAATATTTAAGCTTCAGACTACAGCCATCAAAGGCTTCAGAAATTCAGTGTTCCTTCAGATTACATGGCGTTGGATTCAATGGACTTTGATTTTTACCCGCTGAGAAGTCCCAGTTTGCAAATTGTCCTTACCTAGGAAAGCATTGGCAATTTTGTAAGACTGGATGAAGATCCACAAAAGCAGGTGGCAACTGATTTCTGTAATGGAAGCTTGAGGGTGCACAGGAAGCCCCTGAAACCCCTGAAAACCCAAGTGCCAGGTTTTGGGTAATGAGAAGATCTTGATGCTGGCACCCCAAAGCATGAGATATGATTTGATCCCCAAACTGCCAGCCTGCTTTCTAAGCACATGTTCCGGCACTGAGACAAGTAAACATATACCCACAGGTGCCAGATTGCAGCATGAAAGTTAAGAGCATAAAACTACCAGCAACTAAAAACAGTTACGTGAAATGGAAATATATTTGAATATCAGCTCCAGAACTGGCTGAAATGTAATAAGAGTTTTCCAAAGAGTTTTCTTGATTCTTTCTGAGGAAAAAAAAGAAAAAAAAAGAAAAAAAAGAAAAATACACAGCAGATTTGTTTACACTGCTCGAGATAGACCATTTCTTTTTTAGAAACGGAAACAACCACATCTGTTGAATGCAGATACAAAAACATTTGCAGTCTCTCTAAGCGCTAACTCCTCCATTTAGCTATGCAAATAGGCATTTGAGTGTGCGTGTCTTGCACACACAAAGGTGTTTACATATATACTTTCTGCTTAAGTAAACTCAGTGCTCAGATTAATATATATTCTCTGTGTGCATGGAAGTATTCTGTTGAAAGATCAAACTCACATGAGTCAAGAATACCAACGCTTTCATCTTTTAAAATAGAACTAGTTATATATGTGGGGGAATAATGCATAATAGATGTTTTATTAAACACCCAGACTCTAGCTATGCCTAAATCCACCTCTCAGCCAGTTCTGAGCATTCCAGCACTTTTCTTGCAACTTCTACTGATAGTCATCTGCTAGGAATTGTTGCTAAATTAATAAAACACATAAGATTTTTACAAAACGTGCAGTATTAATTGAAGCACTCAGTATCTCATTAATTCTGAGAGTATAATGGGTTTTTGATTAGGCACTTTGTTAAGCATCTATTCCTCAGTGTTCTCACCTGATTGCAGTTAGCACCTCGCCAGGTGTTGCAGCCGAACCTGCAGAGTAGAAATCGCTGGTGCATCCTTATTCCAGGAAAAACACATTAAAGTAACCCCAGAGCACCATCCTCTTTGCTGGAGAATTATTCAGTTCCTACAACAAAATGTGGTTGCCCCATCCCTGGAGGTGTTCAAAGCCAGAAACTTGGAGCAACCTCCACAATAAGATCTCCTGGCACTCCATTCCTGCCTGTTATTGATTTGGGATCCCCAGACCAGGAACATATAAGTGACCATCTTCTATTTTCTGTCCCAAGATATTTCTCCTTTCCAGCAAAACATGGCTAATCTGGAGGTGGAGGTTGACCATAACATTTTCCACCGTAGATCAACCACCACTTGAGCTCCTGAGGCTTGGATACTGTGGGGCTAAGAGGCAGGATTGTCTCTGAAAACCATCATCTCCTTGCATACATAAGTAAACAAATACCAGTTAAATATAGGGCAGGTAATCATCCAAGAAGTCACACTGCGTAGACTTCACCTTCCTTCTGGGCTTCTGCCTGAGGGTATGGGAGGCTTTTTTTCCTCGCCTTATAGTCAGGGCTCCATATTTATCAGGACTTCTCCCAACAGTATGCCTAGTTATATGAACACCTCTCAAAGCCACCATTGTGATGCTGAATTTATGCAAGATTACTATACAACGACTAACACAGTCTGTTCCAAGGCTCCTAATATTGCACAGATCTTTAAACATCATGGTCCTGGGCTGTCAGAGGGGAGCCATTTGCTTTGGAGATCTCCACCATGAGAAGTTTTTGAATTCCTTAGGAAGTAACCAACCATATAATGATAATACAATTCTCCAGCTGTTAGACATGAGCAATAATACTTTTTCCCAATATTCATCTGACTTCTCTACCATATGTTGCATTTTAATGCAAACAACCTCGTGCTATTTTCACCACAGTTTAAACACTCTTAGGTGATTTTGGTGGGAGAGTGGAGCCTGTTGAACAGAAAGCTGTGAGAGTAATTGATTTCTTTGGTTTGTTAGTCAAACTAGTGGCACACATTGAGGGGTAGAGAGAAACTTTCTCCAGGTTAAATAGAACATTTTGTTTTGATAGACAATAAAAGCAGAAGAAATTCAGTAGGAGGAATTGCCTGAGCTAGTAGTGCCACCTCAGCTCAAACCCTTTTCTACTTGACCAGTTCAGAAGACATTTGAGCCAAACTCTCTTCCCACTGTCCTCCAAGACTGTCTTCAAAAGACAACCCTGAAAACATTCTCAAGTCTTTCTTAATCCCTCCTCTGATGACTTTTGTTTAATGCTGTCAGGAGCCATGACCTGTCCCAGGTGATTGCCTTCACCCAGACTAGAAACTACTCATCCTCCTCCACAGCCTCAGTAAATAACTGTTCTGCTTCACATAACTGAGCAAAAGAGACCATCTTTCAACGTGTAGAGTTTACTCATACAGAAAGGACAGATTGTGGTCCCGAACCTGCCTCAGATACAGATCTGAAACATCATCTTGTGCATGCTGGGAGGATAACCAAAGCAGAAGACGGCAGCAGGGAAAGAAGCCATACTCGTTCATGTGAGACTCATAACTACAATTCACAGAGCCCACGTTTCATGCAAGTCTCCATATATATATCTCAACACATCGGCTTTTACTAACCCAGACAGAAAACACTGACAGAAACACTTAGTTATGACAGAGCAGCTGAGCATGAGTAAAATCTACCCATGAATCTCGCCTAGCATTTGTGGGAGGATTTTCCAGCTGAAGCTTCAACTTATGTCTGCGTAGTAAATAAAGCTGGCTAAGTGCTGCTCCTTGGCCTGCAGCTACATGGGAAAGCACAACTCATGTCTATGTACTTACACTTTCTCATCTCATAAAAAGAAAACAACAAAAACCAAAGCAGCCAGCTCCAAAATGCCCAGAAAGCAGTCTTTTGCACACACTGCCCTGAACCATCCAGCCCTGCCTGCCTGGCACAGAGCTGGGCAAGGAGACACCAGCATCTACACAACGTACACAACTAAAGAGAAAGGTCTGCCATGACCTAAAGGGTTACCCAGTCTGCAGGTGCATAGAGATCATCAACCATGAGTTCACAGAATTCCTTAATACACAAGGACAGAAGCTTCTGTCTTCTAAATTTATTTGTGTTATTCCAGGTCATAACAAATATCACAAAACTAGCAAATACACCTATGATTAATAAAGCAAATATATAGACCAAACTATTACAAATTACCATCACCAATTAGTAATATAGTACCAATCAATAGTATGGCAGCAGTTAGTACTAGCATCAACCAATCGCATAGCAAGAACCAGTAACTGCTCCAGAGGGGGCATGTCCACCACAAATGTTGAATCCAACAGGAGAAGAGGGTGCTCTGGGACAAATAGAGGAACAAAGAAGTGCTGGGCACGATGAGACTTGGAGGTGGTTTCCCAGTTCAGTGCAGAAGAAACACGACTGCATTGACTTTAAGAAAAAGTAGAAGGAGGTACAGAAAGAAGCATCACATATATCAGAACTTCCTTGCTCTGAAGCATCTTAAATTTGGAGATCTGAGCATCCTTGGACCAGCAGGGAGTACACCAAATTTAAAGACAAGACTTGACATAGCTGAGCTCTACTTACTTAACTACTGAGCATAAATTTCAGACCTAGCAGAACCACGCTTCAAAATAATAGAAAAACCCCTCACGATACAAGGAAACAATATATCCTTTGATTCTTTAGAGTCACATGAAATTAAGTCTGGGTCTGAATGATCGCAGCAAGACTGAACAAAATCAACTCTTCACATTCCTCCAGTTACTTGAATCCAGTCTTGCAGAAGAGAAGGCTCCGGGGAGACCTCAGAGCAGCCTTCCAGTATCTGAAGGGAGCTACAGGAGAGCTGGAGAGGTACTCTTTGTCAGGAAGTCTAGTGACAGGACAAGGGATAATGGCTTTAAATTGGAAAAGGGGAGATTTATATTAAATACCAGAAAGAAATTCTTTACTGTGAGGGTGGTGAGAGCCTGGCCCAGGTTGCACAGAGAAGCTATGGAAGCCCCATACCTGGAGGGGTTCAAGGCCAGGTTGGAGGGGGCTTTGGGCAACCTGGGCTGGTGGGAGGTGTCCCTGCCCAGGGCAGGAGGTGGAACTTGATGATCTTTAAGGTCCCTTCCAACTCTAACTAATCTATGATTCTATGAATCCAAGTCCTCCATGCACAAGCATTGCAAATCTTGTGTTTAAGGTCATGCTAGCATCGATCACTCTCCCATTTCCACAAGCTGGACAGATAATGAGAATAGGTAACTTTGTGAGCAGCAGAATTTTCCATTTCCTAAAGTTTAAGTAAAACGTGTCTGTATATTACCTACTTTGGATGTAGGGGAAGGAGAAGAAAGACACCAAACTTCCTGAGCTCTGTTTCCTGAAGAAAAGAGAAAAAAATCATAGGCAAAACTCACATGCAAGATTTCATATATTTTCCCAAATACTTAATCATATTTTTATGAAGAAACTTCAGTCTGGCACATGAATTAAGATAATCATTAAACCTGGATAAATAAATTAGATTGGCATAAAGTTAGGTAATGTCTACGTAGTCTTGGAAAAATGCTCGTTCCATAGAGAATTTCAAATCTCTTTGCAATTATTCAAATAATTAAAAGGGCTGGGGTGGATTTATTTATTACAGAAGATCCAAAAGCTGTTTAATACCTTCCCCAAAACCAAGTATGAAAAATAATTTTTAGAAGACAAGTGAAATATGCCAGTAGAATTGTTTCATGCTCTCAGACAAGTCAGCCATGAGTGTTTGCAGAGCGTAGGTTATTTATATGCAATTTAAATGGAGACGTTAGCACTTCAAACTGAAACATAAGATAGTCCCGGACCTCATGTTTGGTGTATGAGGTTAGGCCCTACTTCGTCAGATACAAGGCAGACTCTCACAGCTGGGTAGATGCTACCAGCGGCAAGGTCTCTCCTTGACCTGAAAGCGTGAAAATAAATTATTTTCTCTCCCCCCGATGCCCGCAGCAGCACACAAAGGTGATGTATTCCACATCCATAGCCTAAATGAGCACTGACAGTGACATATTTTAAGCTCTCAAGTACTAAAGGTGTTTTATTCATAATTTAATTCAACAAAGCAGCCTCTAGGGCTGCGGACCACGCACGCACTTCACACTCCTCCACAATACAAACCCTTCAGAGAGCCCAGGTCTCAAGCAGACTGGTCAGGGCAGGGTTTATTTTTGGAGATTGAAATATTATTGTCCTTCTGTGCCATATAAGCTCAGAATGACTTTTATAAATAGGACAGAGTATAGAGTTTAGGAGTATCCAGATGGATGCCTTCAATTTCTTCTTTTCCCTTGTCCACAAGCACAGCAGCCATTAGAAGTAAGTGTCCCATCAGGATTTAGATACCACCAACTGCCACCACAGACCCCCGTATTAGGCCATACAGGTTCTCCTAATCTTCACGGTGACCAACACAAAACCAACCAATATTGAGACACGCAAATTTACAGAGACAAAAAAAAACAAACCCCTAGAGTTTGAGAGACAAGTTCAAACGTGGGAGAGGAACCCAACTAGGGGGACAAAAGCTGCAGAGGAACAGACTTTCATTGTAAGGTTTCCTGTGCTTTTGAGGTATTACAGCCAGAAATGGAGAAATAGCTGAAACTTCTCACTTTTTTCCATCAGTTTTTCCACTTTTAGTTGCTAAAAAGCACCGGGAAGGGCAAGCATCACAAGCACAACCATGAACACAAAACCTTGTTGTTGCATCATTTACCAGCGTGAAGACACCACGCGATGGATTATCGTAATTAAGGAAGACTAAACCCTGACAATTTTTAATTATGGGTGAGGGGTGGAAATTAGTCTTATTCTACCTCAGCTGACAGAGAGATGAATCCATGGTTCCAGATTTGCAAGAAGTGTGGTAGTTCTTATACACAGCACGATTTCACATGAAAAGTAGCTAAGTGACTCTAGAAAAAGCCAGGCCATGTCACACAGCTGTCAAAGGTAAATGAGAGCGTTTAAAGAGCAGGTGCAAGAATTAATAGATACAATTAAGTTGTTATAGTTTTATAAGTACAGCTTGCAAACTTCTTTTGCCCAGTGTAACACAGGAGCATTCAAATCCCAAGGAGATTTGCCTCACCATCAGAATACCTGTGGGCAGCACAAAACCAAAAGCTGCTCAACGTACAAGACCCTTTACTTCCAGAATGGAAGCAGAATTTTTTCTGCAAAAAAATTCCAGGTTCCTAAAGCCCGGCACACCGTAACACACTGGGAGATGATGCATCTTCGCTGCGTCTACCTGCAGCGCTGCAGTGTGAGCTGCAGTCCCTCATCACGCTAGAGCAGAGGGAAATCCTCCAGAATAAATCCATTATTCAGCCCCTCTGTTAAGAGCTACTCATAAATCTGATGATGGTCCATGGCTGGACAACTTCCCCTTGCACTCCTTCCCTGCAGACAGCACACCTGAGATATCTCTGAATGATGGTCGGACTGTTTGCGATCAGGTGCTTTGCATATTGCATAAGGCAATTACACAATATTCAGAAGAAAAAAAAAAATCTTCTGGAGATACTTCAGCTCGGCAAAAAACCACCTCCGACATCTTCCAGAGGCCCAAGCCAATTAACAGATCTCCATATCTGGCAACACACAGCTCTTCTCTGCTGCTAACACCCCCTTTCTGCGGGCAGGGCTGACGACAAAATTACAGAAGAGGCCATCATTCAACAGCAGAGACCTCTCTTAACGACAAAGGCCCCAAACACTAAGTTCTTAATATGCACAATAATCAAGGGGCTTAATTTGCCCACAGATATTTTATAGAATCATAAAATGGTTAGAGCTGGAAGGGACCTTAAAGATCATTAAGTGCCAAACCCCCTGCCCTAGACAGGGACACCTCCCACCAGACCAGGTTGCTCAAAGCCCCATCCAACCTGGCTTTGAACCCCTACAGAGATGGGGCAGACACAGCTTCTCTGGGCAAGGAAAGAATTTCTTTTTGGTATCTAATATAAATCTCCCCTCTTCCAATTTAAAGCCATTATCCCTTGTCCTGTCACTCCACTTCCTGACAAAGAGTCCCTCCCCAGCTCTCCTGTAGCCCCCTTCAGATACTGGAAGGCTGCTCTGAGGTCTCCTGGGAGCCTTCTCTTTGAACAACCCCAACTCTCTCAACCTGTCTTCACAGAAGAGGTGCTCCAGCCCTCTGACCATCTTTGTGGCACTCCGCCGGACCTGTTCCAACAATTCCATGTCCTTTCTATGTTGAGGACACAGTACTCCAGGTAGGGTCTCACGAGAGCAGAGAGCTAACATATTAGAACATCTGGACTCTGAGAACTGCTGGAGGCAGTGACCAGTTTGCAGTTGGGCACTGCCACGACCTGGCACACTCCCAACATTTTCCTCCTGAAACCGCGCCAAATTCCACACGGCTCTGCAGCACGAAATAACTAACAAGCTCCCATCACACCTTTCAGAAAGCCAAGTGATGTAATTAAACATGAGAGCCAGAGTGTTGCGTTTGAACTGGTCTTTGCTGTTGTTAACCAGGCCTATCAGCCAGTAATAACTTGGTTTTTCTATTAGCAATTACATCCAGTTGCATAATAAATAAACTAAATTAGAAACCTGCTGCTTTGTCTAGACCAGCTCATTCCTTCAGAACTTCAAGATTATGCCAGAAGGAGGGGAAAGAAAAAAAACCAAACAAACAAACAAAAAAGAAAACCCACAGAACGAGAGACTGTGTTCATTCACTGTGCCAACACCAAGCAAGAGCTAACAAAAAGAAACTGGGCATAAATTCTTGCATTGGATTAATGTCTAAAAATCTTTTAAGAATAAGCTATCAATCAATCAGGTTTGTCGAGATCTGCGCCGAGACTTTATCAACGACATTAACTGGCTTCCTCACTTGCTTGCTTTTCTGTATATATTTTTAGGCTTTTATTGTTAGGTGATTTCCTGATTGAATTCAAATATCTCATGAAACAGCATATTAGCATATCTTGAATATAAATGCAGACTCTTTTATGGGATTCAATTTCTCTCTGAATTTTAATTCCAAAGCTGTTCTTTTCCACATTGTTCATATGAGTAATCAGAATTTTAATCATTTTCACGCACCTCTGGGTGTATTGTGAGATGGGACAAGCAGAAAACAGTCAGATGAAGCAAGAACTTTTTCCATTCCAAGTTTCTCCCCAAGAGCACGTTGGCAGCACAGGCAGTGTTTTCCATGCTGCTTCCTGCTGCAAAGAGGGTTTTAATGACCACGAGCCCAGACACGACACAGTGGCATCCAGAAACGTATGTTGGCAATTCATCCTGGCTATAGATTCAGGACTGAAACCTCCAGATTGTTTGCCTGCCTCTCCATCCGAGTGACCTGTACCATCATGAAGCAACAGGTTACAGCAGGAGCCAGTAACAGCTTTAGCTAAATACCAGGAACACCAACATGAGACCTGCCTCATCACTGCAGGAAGTGTCTGGGGAAAATGGCCAGTGATAGGACTGGGAAATAATTATTCCTATGAGATGTATCAGGTGGTGAGGAGTCAAGGAAAGGAAAGGGACAAGAAGCAGAGAAGAGGAGAGGAGCAAGGACCAGGGCTTGGGCAAAAGGCCAGGAATGAAAAAAAAGGTGGGTGCGAGCAGGTGGAGAAGCTCTGCTGGCAAGTAGCCCAGGAGATGCCCACCTGAGCCCTTCTGAGCCCACTTCAGCCAAACCAAGACAGGTCAGAAACCAGCCTTTAAGCAGCAGGTCTTCATTAACCTCATTCATTATGCCTGAAGCAATGAAGGGGGGCTGACAGAAGGCATTTCTGTGGGAAGGGCAGCAAAATGGAGGTTCCCCTCCTCCAGCAGCTCTTCTGTGGGGCATG
>VXBJ01006461.1:11700-22067 GCA_013400055.1 Nycticryphes semicollaris | reverse complement strand
TGTCCCTGCTCAGGGCAGGGGGATTGGAACTGGATGATCCAACCACTAAGATTCTGTGATTCTGTGATTCTGTGATCTTTAAGGTTCCTTCCAACCTAAACATTCTATGATTCTATGGTGAGAGACAAAACGTGGCAAGTTTTGGAAATCTCATCTGATGACTTTTTCAATGGCGCCAAGCCTTGCTGTAAGCACTTCTATTGCAGAACACATGAGCCAATATCCTCCTTTCCTCCCACTATCACCTGCTGGGAACTGGAAATTGCTTCTGCTGGGATCATGCAAGCCCCAGGACACAGGACAGCAGTAACCACAAAGTCTGGTGTGAGTCCTTTTAATGTGTTAGGCTTAAAATAGCTCCTAATCCCCCCGTTGGTGGGAGGTGGAAGGATGAACGAGGAATCGGGCTCCCACAGAGCTCGGGCATCCTATTTAGAAGAGTCTGCAGCAGCGACGGCCATGGCACTGACAGGGCAGCCCAGGGTTGCCAGCAGCAACAGAACCAGCCAGCACTTGGCAAAACATCAGGCAACGCTGCAGAAATACACCATTTACTACCTCATTAGCCCTAAAAGAGGTTAGTCTAACACAACCAGTGGTGAAGCCATACCAAAAGGATGCCAGAGGTGTCTTTTTTTTCCCATGCCCAAAAGGTAAGAATGCTGCCTAGGAATGGTTCAAACGATGAAATGCAGTAGTTTTTCTGATCCAAGGTTTGATTTACCCCTCTGACTGCTGACAGGTAACTCTGGGCACTGGCTATGTTGCAGTTCTTACTAGGATGAGTTTCCCTTTAGAAATCACCTCCCAAAACGAAGGACAGCAAACTTGGAGGAATGAAGCTTCAGCATCAAATCAAGGAGATGCGACTGTTGTGAAGCAGAGCAGTGCTGGCAAGACTTACTGGCTACGTTGCCAATTTCAGTAGGAAAAAACAGGAAGAACTATCATTTAGACAAAACTGACTGTGTCCCCAATGTGTTTGACATATGCTGAGGACAGAACAGACGCTCTTTTGGGACAGGGCCCTGAGAAAGGTCTACTCTACGTGTAGGAAACACACTGATCAGCCTGGAGTCATCTCAATTTCACCACAAATGTACCTTTTTCCCCATATCCTCCTGACTGAAGACCTAGTTTCTGACTCCAAACTCGGTAACCTGGTTGTCCCTCTTATTACTAATAATCATGTTTCTTTACAGGAGTGATTCCAGCAAGAGTAGGAACATCAGCCTCTAAATAAGCATCTGGGAGAGAAAGGAGGAGAACTGCTGAGCAGCATTACCAGCACCACAGCAGCAAAGGGAAAGCGGGATGAGTCCAAATAAAACTCTTTGAAGTTCTCCAGATGGACAAAAGTCCCAGTTTTGTCAATTCATGTAAATGCTTTGCTGCGGGAATCATTGCCCAGCTCCTTGCTGCAGTTTCTCATCCTGCTCACAGCCAAAGGAAAAGGGGCAGGGAGGCTTGAGGTCCTGCTGTCTCCTTGACTTTCTGGTCCTCTGCTTTGTGCTTTCTGGACAAGGTAGCCCCTGTGTTCCTAATGCCACCTCTACCTTTCTGTGCCAGACAAGCACCATGCCTGCCCACGGTTCATGCCCTGCCCCTTGTGAGCAGCACAAGTGCCTGTTTGATGGAAGGAGTAGGAAGGAGTTCCTGGGGGGAATGTGAGACTCTACAGAACAAAGCTTAACCTTTTTTTGTATTTTCTTTTTGGAAAATTAAATATTTAGAAGAATGGGATTACCCTGCCTAAACAAGGATTTGAATTAAAAAAAAAAAAAAAGAAAAAAAAAAGAAAAAAAAAGAAAAAGAGTTGTTCATTGTTTCAGTCTTTTGCTTTGCTTCTCGTTTGCAGGGAGTGACTTGATGCAACCAGCCACCATACTGGCTCTTCAAAGAACATTGTTTCCCCTCTAATGTCATTTCTTCCACATTGCCCATCAAATGAGATATCACTTCACTTACCCTACTACAGGGAGATAATAGGTGAGTAGCACAATCCACCTTTTGCCATCCATCACAGTGAGTTTTACCCTGGTTTTTTATTTCCCTTGGTGCCACTATCTCATAGAGTACCAAGGTCAGACCAAATAGGTTACAACCACTCAGAGCACTTTTTCCCTTTCCTAAATAAAAGGACTCTAGTACTGTGTTGGCTATTCTCCAGTTATACTGCACCCTCCCTGATTTCAGAAAATTCATAGAAGTCCTCAGTACCAGACTTATAATTGGTGATTTGCTTGGCTACACAGTCTCTCTCTCTCAACTCTAATTGCGCCTGAGTTGAGCAAGGTCTCCTTTCAAGTCATGATCTTTTTCTGACCCTTGATATCTGGACTTTTTCATTGCTGATCATATTACTGCCCATGTACCTCTTTACTTACCCCTAATAGTCTTTCCAAGATGGCTACGCACAGTCACTGCAAAAAAGAAAACCCTTTTTCTTGTGACATAAATGTTAAGTGGTTTAAGTACCTGGGGCTCTGAGCAACCTGGTCTAGTTGAAGATGTCCCTGCTTATGGCAGGGGGGTTGGACTAAATGGCCTTTAAAGCTCCCTTCCAAGCCAAACTATTCTGTGATTCTATAGTTTTTGTACCTTTGGCTTCCAAAGCTCCATGTCTCCTCCACAATGAACCCACTGCAGCTCTACCTCACTCTTCCCTCCAGATGATTGCACTGCTACCCTCCATTTCTCAAAGTCTTCTCTTAAAGAGAAGACAAACCTCTATTTGTTTCTTCTCATACTTTATTTCACTATTTCATGTCTATCAGGTTATTTGTTTTGGTCAAATCTTCCACAGTATTACCTTAACCAAAGTGAAAACTGAAAAAAATGCCTCCACCTGTCATAGAATCATGGAGTCATCTCTGTTGAAAGGGACTTTTAAGATCATCTAGTCCAACTGTCAACCTAACTCTGAAAAAAACCCATCACTAAACCATGTCCCTGAGCACCACACCAACCTGTCTTTTGAATCCCTCCAGGGATGGTGCCTCAACCACTTCCCTGGGCAGCCCATTCCAATGCTTGATAACCCTTTCAGTGTAAAAATTTTCCCTAATATCCAACCTGAACCTCATCTGGCACAACTTGAGGCCATTTCCTCTTGTCCCATCATCTGTGGCTTTGGAGAAGACCAACCCCTGCCTCTCTACAACCTCCTCATCATTGCTTCAGTGGTTGATGAAGACATCCACCAGCTTCCTCTCTGCAAACACCTGGCTAGTCCTAGCAGCCATGCATGGACTGCTGTTGTGGGGTGATGTTCACCCTCCCTCTCCTTCTAGCAACAAACAGGCAAGTGGTATCCTTTGTTTTATGGTCAGTAGCTCCTGATCATGGCATAAAATCAAGTCATACCAGTTTTCCTTGCATCAGCTGATGGTAGATGATCAACTGCTTTCCTCAGTCATTCTTCAGTGTGCTCATCACTATTAAAAACAACCCCAAATTGCTCACCATGGACCAGCCCTCCAGAACTAACCAGCCAGCCCACTACAGAGAGGCCACCAGCCCACCAGCTATTCTAGTGTTGCTGATGTTGCTTCAGCTGAACCACTGTACCTTGGCTGGGAGGGTGTAGAGACAAAAATGCAACAGAATGAAACCCAAAAAGTCTTTCTCAGTTGAACTACCAAAACTTCAAGAGACTGTGGTGTGTTGGGGACCATCATCTCATACACCACAGTCTGAGATGTTGGAAAAACTTCTGCAGTCATTAAATCAAAACTATGCACTGCAGCTTGATTTTGAGGCACGAGGCAGCGTACGTGATGCCTTTAAAATCAAAATCTTGCACAAAAGCTGTTGCTAGGATATCCCCAGAAATCAAGGGAGCAAGGGAGTGGTTTCCAGAGGAAGCAAATTCGTTTGCACAAGGTGTGGTGGGCTGCTTAACCTCTTAACCAAAATGGAGTACAACTGGTAGAAATACTGTAGTTCCAGAAAAGGTTTTGGGACATCTTTCATCATAACTTGCTGGGAATCAGGTGTGCACCTGCCCTTCACAATTCAGAAATCACATTTCTAATTTCCTGCCTATTGAGTTAAAAGCTGCCTCCTGATTTTATGTGATGCTCTCTAGCAGACATTATTTCATTTAAGCGCATTCTCTTTCATACACATGCATTTTTGCTGCAGTCACTATTTATTTTCTCCCAACTCATCTTCTGCATTAACATCATCTTTGCCAGGTGGAATTGAAGCAATAATTCAATCTGAGTTAGGTTCCAGGAAGGACCCGTGGCCTGGGTGTCTGCTGAGGCTTGTAAAATTGATTTCTTGGCTTGCAACAGGCTCTAAATTCTTCTTATAAACCACTGAGCATCTTCTTATAAGATGTGAATGGCTGGTGTCACAGCAGGTGCAGTTTGCCTGATAAACATAATCACTCTCAGAGCTGGACGGCGTGGGCATTTGGACAGGAACCAACAAGTCAGGTTATTTGTTGATTTTCTGAGCTCAGAAAATCACTTTCTGGAGGCAAAGTGTGAACAGGCAGAGCAGGAATAACTTTGTCTTATGGCCAAGAGATGGAGGAAGGAGGAAGAGAGGGATGGAAGTCAAAAAAAAAAAAGTCAACCAACCATCAACTCTTTTCGCACAGTATTTATGAGAAATCCAGCTTAGGACATAAGTCTTTGATATGTAGGTCACCTTACCTGGAGATACCCAAGATCCTCAACGTTGTACAACACTTTACGAAACACAGCTGAAGCCATCTTTATTCATGATGAGGCTCATCAAAGAGAAGCGTGGGCGACCCGTCAGATAAACTGGAGTTTCCTTTTGAATGTTTCAAATGTAAATATATAAAGCCAATTAAGTTTCATGGATTAATTTCTCAAGCTGTAGGAAAAACTGGCAGATATTGTTAGCCAGCTAAGCTTGAGTGATGTGGTTTCCATTTACCAGATCTTCAAAAAAGGCTTTTATTGTAGGAAAGACAGCTTTTGCCACCTGAGCCGAATTATTTTTTAGTGTTCAGAGGAAAAGCTTATTTTTTAATAGCTTATAATTCTGCTGCAAAATATGTTTGGGATAACTACAGAGTGAAGGTCCCATCTTCAGAGAGATGACTAGGGTTTAGTTGCTTAAAACTGAGAAGGATGCTTTCACTCCTGTTAAAGTAATTTGAGCAACAACAAAGTAAATCAAGAAAATAAAATTCCCTAGTGAACTGCTCGAAAAAATGCTGTTTGCTTTTGAAATATGGCAAATGTTCATCCTCTGATGATATATTAGTATTTTGAAGGTAGTACTTCCATAAAAAGACAGAAAACATTCAAAATGAAAAATGGCTTCAGACTATGTCTGCACTTGATAGCTTCCTGGGTAACTTGTTCAACTCCCTTGGCTTAAACATCTACCAGATCTGAATACTTCAAGAACTTCTGCAAGTTAACTTCACATCTTCATTTCATCCTAAATCAAAATTATCTTTCCTATTTTTAAATCATACTTTATTTTGACTTATCTGCTCTTAACTGAGTGTGCCAAGCTCTATATTTTGACTTATCTGCTCTTAACTGAGTGTGCCAAGCTCTACTGTCATGCAGAGATACAGAGTTCTTCCATCCGTGCTACTGGTGACAATTTAGCTAGAAATCCTGCATCACAAGGACACATTTGTCCTACTAGCTCCAGCTCAGGAGTATCAAAAGAAAACATTTATCTCTGAACTAGAGAGACCTGGAAAGAGAGAGAAAAATGAGTCCTCAAAGAGAAATGACAGGGGACACCATCTCGGGAGGAGATGGGCTGAGCTTCACGACGTAGTGCAAGAACTAAGGCAGTCCCCTGGCTTTTAACTCTGCTTTACTGCACCTTGTCCACAAAGAGGACAAAGCTCACATTTATTTCTATCTTTTAATTAGCCACAGTAGCTTCTCCATGAGGAACTCAGATTCTACTGGCTTAGAAGTGCACGTGTTCGCTTCAGCTGCTGAATAGCCAAGCTCATGGTATGGCTCCCACCTCCCTCCTAAAGCTGTTGGGAGGTTTTCCTCTTCATTGGCACTCATCACCCTCCACAGCAGAAAAAATCAGGTGTAGACAACCAGACGGTGGGCAAAGTTGGAAGAGACATTTCCTGGCTCCAGAAATGATCCATGGTTGCCCCCTAGGGCAGAAAAGAAAATTTCTGGGGACAGCTGAACTGCTGATTTCCTCTAGCTTGGTAAATAAGCATTTGTTTTAATGTCCATCCTAACTTTAAACAAGTGCTAGTACTCTGAGTAGCTCATACTGCACATTGCTTCCTTTGAAAGATTTCAGTGTCATTCCTGGGAAGAAGTTTAATTTTAAATTACGAATGCACATCTTAAGCCACAGCTCCAGATCCACGTAGATTTTTGCCTGAAAATTTTCTTGTACCAGAAAACAATCAATATTCTGATTCATTAACAAAAAAACCCGGAAAAGTCATTCCATGCCATTTCTACTCACTGGATAACGTGCACTGCAAGCTTTTAAAATATCTACATCTATAGCTATTTTTCCCTGTATATACATACATTTACATATTGCTGATGTTTAGGGAAAGATTCACTGATGGAACTTTCTCATCACTTTATGTTGCCGCAGGAAATTAAAATCAATGGAAAGCTTTCGCTGGAATTAGCGTTATCTTCAGCACCTAATACAGTGCTCAGTCCTGCCAGTTATTATGGGATGCAGTGGCAGTATGCAGCAGGCATACCGTTAAAGTATTTCAGTGCCTACATCTCTAAATATTAATGATTTGAAAGCCACTGCAGATTCCTGATCTATGCTTCTTACCATTTCGTAGATTTCTCCTCAGTATCACTGCCAGCTGAAACCTTCCTGAGTTTATAATTCTTGATGATGAAGTTCTAACCCAACTCCATAATTTAATCACTTTTTCCTGTGTGCCTGTCTATGTTGGCTTACATGGGAAAGGATACCCAGGAAACTTCAGACTTTACCCCAGAAAGCCTGAATACACATCATTACCGGAACAAACTTGTCAAAAAGCCCAAACAAACCTCTTTACTGAAAGGCACAAAAAAAATTGGGAGTTACAAGGCTAAATAATTCCGAGAGTAAAAATTTCCAGACCCCAGTTGTTTATTGTTAATGACTTGTAAGGCATTCAAAAAAAGCACCAGTGGGTTCTTTATAAAGGAAGGAATGAGGAAGTCAGGACAGAGCACAGAAGAGCTCTCAGCCACCCCATCAAATCACGATTATGAGATGAAGCAACACACAACACGTAGAAGGGAGGACAATTTTGTCTCATGTTCTGCCCTTTCCAGAGTTCACGATGGGCTGATTGAAGAATTGATGTCTTCTGCATGCCAGATAGTACTAAATAATGCCCATTGTTAAAGATACGAAGATTTTTCACAATCAGGCAGTATCCCAAGAAATTTCCTCTGTGCCACAGAGATGTTCACCTCCTCGCTGATTAGACAGCTGCCACAGAAGGAAAGATTTCTCAGCACCGTCTGCAATTCTCAAATGTCAGGTTCAGAAAGCAAGAATAATGCCTAATTCTTAAGTTGCAAGGCACTGAGGATGAAATAGGGTGATCGGTCAAGAGCCACATCAAAATCAGGCATTGCACATAAATTGTCATCATGAAATCATAGAATTGTCTCAGCTGGAAGGGACCTTTCAGGTTATCGAGTCCAACCATCAACCTAACACTGACAAAAACCACTGCTAACCCATGTTCCTCAGCAGCACATCTGCCTGGCTTTTAAATACCTCCAGGGATGGACAGTCCACCTCTTCCATGGGCAGACTGTTCCAAGTCTTGACAAGCCTTTTGGTGAAGAAATTTTCCTAATATCCATCCTAAACCTCCCCTGGTGCAACTTGAGGCCATTTTCTCTTTTCCCATTGCCTGTTCCTTGAGAGAAGAGACCAACCCCTCCTGGCTACACTCTCCTTTCAGGAGCTGGAGAGAACGAGAAGGTCTCTCTTCAGCCTCCTTTTCTCCAGGCTGAACACTCCCAGCTCCCTCAGCCTCTCCTCACAAGCCTGTGCTCCAGATCCCTTCACCATCTCTGTTGTTCTTCTCTGGACCTGCTCCAACCCGTCAATGTCTTTCCTGTCATGAGGGGCTCAAAACTGGGAGGGAAGCAATGAGTATGATGAGCATGTGACATTTCAAAATATAGCACTGCAGATCAGGACACCACAACCATGAGCAACAATTGGGAGGGTGGTTACTGCGGCGCTGGACTTTTCCGTGCCCATAACAGCATGCCCAAGTAGGAAGAATCTATGCTTGAGGTTAACAGGCCATGCCAACAAAATGCCCAGCCTTACATTCCCTACTGCAGAGCAAATACAATGCAGGGACTGTTATTCAAATAAAATATTTAAAATAAAATTAAAANTTTGGGGTGCTCCACAGAGAAGGTGCTGATGGCTCCTCCATGGGATGGGTAAACACCTAGGTTCAAGGACAACCCAGTGGTGTTGGCCCCAAAACAACTGCTTGTTGTCGGTTTGAATCTCAGTAGCTCAACTGGGATTTTCAATATCAAAGAACAGAGAAGTGACAGCAAGATATTAGTCTATCACAGTGCATGACAACTTCTCCAAACCCAATGGCTAGCCTGGTTGGTGTCTTGGTCATGCAAAGAACTACTACTCTACAGTGAAGAGACCAAGGCACAGGGACATTTACCCACCCATTGAGCACTGGTGTCCCATGAGTGACACCACTGCATCTTCACCACCGGTAGAAGACCCATCTCCAAGTGTTCCTCCAGGGATGCAAATGGGGATGCTCAAATCACAGCTTGTTGGGGGTATCAAGCAGGGCATTCACAAGGTCCATCTGGCCAGATGAACAGGGAGAAAGAAGAGGAGCTTCACTGACGTGTCTCAGCTCCTCCTGAGGTCTTGCCTGCAGGCTTCCCTGTGTTTTACTTCTGCTCTGGAACAAATTTTGATTGATTTTGCTCTGTGCAGTGGGGCTTTGATTTCTCCAGGTATAGCCTGTTTCATAACGGCTTGAATAATTAACACACAAATGAGGAGAAGTGGAAAAATTTGGAGGTTCAAAGCATGAACGTCTCCCTTCTCTACAGCGAAACCGTTCAGCACACGGCAGCCAGCAGCACCACCTGCGCTATTTTAAACACAGTTGCTCACATTTCCATTTAACAAATGAGCTCCTTCCCATGAGTGGACGAGGGGGCTGAAGCAGATTTTGTTTGCAGAGGTGTTGGAGACAACAGCAGTTAATAGATTTTGTTAATAAAAGGAAAAGCAGCCGTTTGTATTTTCTGACAGCCCCAGAGATATCTATGTTAGCTCATAAATCAGCTACCGCAAGAGCTATTTGGACTGACGGATCAAAAATGCTATCAATTTGAGAGCGCTTCATGGGAACGGGGACAGAAAGGCAGCCGTGTGAAAGATTCAAACAGCCTCCTTCGGTTTCAGCAGCCTTTATGAGTGACACAATCAGCCACAGAAAACAGTTTAGGGAGCGTTTTTGTCTTCCTAAAACACAGCTGACACACGGGAATGATTTAACTTGCTAATGAAATTACTCCTGTGAGTTGATATTTTCCCCCCTCTCGTGGAGATATCCTGGTTGCAGAACTGATAACTGATTTAGACAGGCAGGGAAAGAGCTTTCCCAGGCTGCTTCCAGCGAGGGCCCTTCCAACAGCCAGGCAAGATGTGTGAAGGGTAAGGTCATGGAGCTCTGCACAGAAGGAGCTCGGAGAAATAAACCTCTTACCCACAAGGAGGTCAGTGAGGATGTTTAAAGATGAAAAATAAATAAATATATAAATAAATAAAAGAGACTAATGAGCTTTTGACCAATGAAGCCTTTTTCTCCTCTTGGTCATCTCCACACACAGTAATGTGCACATTAAAGCATTTCTTATCATTCGTGCAATATAATGAATAAGCAATTTAAACCCTATGTGGGTCACTGGTCAGTTTTTAAAAGCCGAGTTCACCAATCACAATGAGGACCTTACCCTAAACTAATAAATGTCTACAAATAATTCACAAGCAAAAGAAGATCTTTTTTTTTTCACACACACCCTCCCCCCACCTATAGAGCTCAGGTTACCTGATAAACCTTTAAAACAATGCTTTGCCAATTAGCAGAGTCTGCACTCAATTAATATTAAATACACACCATTCACTCAGTGCAGGCACAGAACTGCTCCTTGCAGGTATTGGTGAAGGCATAAAACCAGTAGGATGCTCCGGGATAATGCCCAAATACGAGAAAGGAATTGAGTTCACTCACTGGTCCACAAACCTCTCTTTACAGCACACGTGCCAAAAATCAAATAAAAATAAAAATAAAAAATAAAAATAAAAATAAAAATAAAAATAAAAATAAATCAATGTAA
>VXBJ01006461.1:1491-11652 GCA_013400055.1 Nycticryphes semicollaris | reverse complement strand
ACACCAACTGAAAAAGGACAGTTTTCAAAGTCTCCTGGGAAGAATCAGAGCTTTTTCAAAAGAGGATTTCTGACTTGGCTGTCTGACGCACAGGGACCCTATCTGCAATTCTCAAACCACAGCATTTAATATTAAAATGTCATTTTATTTATTCTTTCTATGTGATATCAAAAATGGTAACTAGGCAACATCTCAACTACTGAGTGGACTCTAAATCTCAAACCACTTAAATATGAGATCAAAGTGAAAAATGGCAAACAGTAATTTATAACCTGCTCTTTTTGTTTAGACCTAGCAGAGCCAACCATCCTGCCCTCACAGCCCCTAAATTAAGATCTTCACATGCACAAGGACCCTCAAACATACAAACACTGCAGAAAAGAGAGGGAAAGAGAGCTTTTGGGGTGCTCCACAGAGAAGGTGCTGATGGCTCCTCCATGGGATGGGTAAACACCTAGGTTCAAGGACAACCCAGTGGTGTTGGCCCCAAAACAACTGCTTGTTGTCGGTTTGAATCTCAGTAGCTCAACTGGGATTTTCAATATCAAAGAACAGAGAAGTGACAGCAAGATATTAGTCTATCACAGTGCATGACAACTTCTCCAAACCCAATGGCTAGCCTGGTTGGTGTCTTGGTCATGCAAAGAACTACTACTCTACAGTGAAGAGACCAAGGCACAGGGACATTTACCCACCCATTGAGCACTGGTGTCCCATGAGTGACACCACTGCATCTTCACCACCGGTAGAAGACCCATCTCCAAGTGTTCCTCCAGGGATGCAAATGGGGATGCTCAAATCACAGCTTGTTGGGGGTATCAAGCAGGGCATTCACAAGGTCCATCTGGCCAGATGAACAGGGAGAAAGAAGAGGAGCTTCACTGACGTGTCTCAGCTCCTCCTGAGGTCTTGCCTGCAGGCTTCCCTGTGTTTTACTTCTGCTCTGGAACAAATTTTGATTGATTTTGCTCTGTGCAGTGGGGCTTTGATTTCTCCAGGTATAGCCTGTTTCATAACGGCTTGAATAATTAACACACAAATGAGGAGAAGTGGAAAAATTTGGAGGTTCAAAGCATGAACGTCTCCCTTCTCTACAGCGAAACCGTTCAGCACACGGCAGCCAGCAGCACCACCTGCGCTATTTTAAACACAGTTGCTCACATTTCCATTTAACAAATGAGCTCCTTCCCATGAGTGGACGAGGGGGCTGAAGCAGATTTTGTTTGCAGAGGTGTTGGAGACAACAGCAGTTAATAGATTTTGTTAATAAAAGGAAAAGCAGCCGTTTGTATTTTCTGACAGCCCCAGAGATATCTATGTTAGCTCATAAATCAGCTACCGCAAGAGCTATTTGGACTGACGGATCAAAAATGCTATCAATTTGAGAGCGCTTCATGGGAACGGGGACAGAAAGGCAGCCGTGTGAAAGATTCAAACAGCCTCCTTCGGTTTCAGCAGCCTTTATGAGTGACACAATCAGCCACAGAAAACAGTTTAGGGAGCGTTTTTGTCTTCCTAAAACACAGCTGACACACGGGAATGATTTAACTTGCTAATGAAATTACTCCTGTGAGTTGATATTTTCCCCCCTCTCGTGGAGATATCCTGGTTGCAGAACTGATAACTGATTTAGACAGGCAGGGAAAGAGCTTTCCCAGGCTGCTTCCAGCGAGGGCCCTTCCAACAGCCAGGCAAGATGTGTGAAGGGTAAGGTCATGGAGCTCTGCACAGAAGGAGCTCGGAGAAATAAACCTCTTACCCACAAGGAGGTCAGTGAGGATGTTTAAAGATGAAAAATAAATAAATATATAAATAAATAAAAGAGACTAATGAGCTTTTGACCAATGAAGCCTTTTTCTCCTCTTGGTCATCTCCACACACAGTAATGTGCACATTAAAGCATTTCTTATCATTCGTGCAATATAATGAATAAGCAATTTAAACCCTATGTGGGTCACTGGTCAGTTTTTAAAAGCCGAGTTCACCAATCACAATGAGGACCTTACCCTAAACTAATAAATGTCTACAAATAATTCACAAGCAAAAGAAGATCTTTTTTTTTTCACACACACCCTCCCCCCACCTATAGAGCTCAGGTTACCTGATAAACCTTTAAAACAATGCTTTGCCAATTAGCAGAGTCTGCACTCAATTAATATTAAATACACACCATTCACTCAGTGCAGGCACAGAACTGCTCCTTGCAGGTATTGGTGAAGGCATAAAACCAGTAGGATGCTCCGGGATAATGCCCAAATACGAGAAAGGAATTGAGTTCACTCACTGGTCCACAAACCTCTCTTTACAGCACACGTGCCAAAAATCAAATAAAAATAAAAATAAAAATAAATCAATGTAACACTCCAAAGCTGTAGAGCTGCTCATTGGTTGGACACCTTGAAAGCACTGGAGATATTCCCTCCCAGGTCCAGAGGGATGGCACAAAGAGGCGCCAGGTAAAGGGCAAGGTCAGACAGTGAACATCCCTTGCAATCAAATTGATTCGTTGTGATAGCTCAGTATGAGCAGTTCTTGAAGAATTTCATTTATTTTTATTTATTTATAAGCTGCTAAAAATGCAGTTCTCATATTATCTCTGGGTACCTGAGCATCGCACCACAAAAAAAATAACTTGCTGCCAAGTGCAATCTCCAATTAATTGCTCAAATATTAATTTAAGTCTGTAATGCATGCACATATCGTTTTAAACTTAGGGAAAGAAGCATGTATAATTGAAAATCTTTAGTAATTTTCCAAAGAATCCAATATCAGCACAGCGGATTCATTTGCTAGGCAAGATGTCTTGGGGAGGTACTGCTAATACAGTGAGTAATTGTTAAGTGCTACAACAGCTAAGTGATCTTTTCTTTACCCTGCAAATTACTGGAGAGTGCAAAAAATTGCTGAGAAGCGGCGAGGTCAGTTCTTCGATCCCTCTCCAGCTCCCGAGGGGTGATCAGCAGCACAGACAGTGTGATGGAGCAGAGGGTTTGCAGGGCTAATTAAGGGATGGGGCTGTTTCTGCACCCTCCAGCCGCATTGGGGCTTAGGCAGGGGGTTCCCACTGCCCATTAGAAGAGTGTGATTTTTGCCCCCTAGACCCATCTGCCCTTCCTGACTCAAACTGCCCTGCTGGGAAATCTCAGAGCAGGTGAAAAATTATTTAGATTCTTTAGAAGTCAAGGGGGGGGGGATTTTTTATTTTCCCCTGCGAGACAGGGAATTTTTTTCCCCCTGAGAGATGGGGAAGCCAAGGCTTGGCAAAGCTGGGCAGATCCCCAGCCCCTGGGCTCCCTCTCATGTCCCATGGGTCTTCCACAAACCACAGACTGTGAGCACTACCTGAACTGCTGCTGAAATCCTGCCGGTATCGGCACATCCTTACTGGGAAAGGTCAGGCTGCCCACGCAACCTGTCAGCATCACATCTTTATACTTGATGGGGATGGGGGAAATCTCTCTGACATTTAGAAGCCAGCAGTGATCCCACACACTGGCGGGCTGCAATACCGCACTGAACCAACCTCTTTTCTGCAGGAATAACACCAATTCCCTTTTTTCTTCTCCCGCACTATTACCTCTGCAGCAATTCAAGGCAGGTCCAAGAGGACACCACTCTTCCCTCCTAAAGACACCCTTTTTTTCTTTTACATTAAAATCATAGAATCACAGAATGGTTCAAGTTGAAAGGGACCTTAAAGATCATGAAGTTCCAAACTCCCTGCCATGAGCAGGGACACCTCCCTCTAGAGCAGGTTGCTCAAAGCCCCATCCAGCCTGGCCTTGGACCTCTACGGGGATGGGGCAGCCACAGCTTCTCTGGGAAACCTGTTCCAGTGCCTCACCACCCTCATAGGGAAGAATTTCTTTCTAGTATCTAATTTAAATGTCCCCTCTTCCAATTTAAAGCTGTTACCCCTTGTCCTGTCACTCCACTTCCTGACAAACAGTCCCTCCCCAGCTCTCCTGTATCCCTTCAGATACTGAAAGGCTGCTCTAAGGTCTCCCCGGAGCCTTCTCTTCTCCAGGCTGAACAACCCCAGCTCTCTCAACCTGTCTTCATAGAAGTGCTCTATACCTCTGATCATCTTCATGGCCCTCCACTGGACCCATTCCAACAGATCCTTGTCCTTTCTATGTTGAGAACTCCAGAGCTGGACACAGGACTCCAGGTGGGGTCTCTGCTCACAGAGCAGAGGGGTAGAATCCCCTCCCTCTCCCTGCTGTCCACGCTTCTTTTGATGCAGCCCAGGATGGGGTTGACTTTCTGGGCTGCCAGTGGGCACTGCCAGCTCATGTTGAGCTTCTCACTCACCATCACTCCCAAGTCCTTCTCCTTAGGGCTGCTCTCCAGCCATTCTCCACCCAACCTGTATTTAATGCAATAAAACAGCTAGCCCTCAGAGCTCAGGAGACAATTAAATAGCTTTTTGACATCTATTATTATAATAGGATATGAGCATGGCATATGGTGTCTGCAACAGCAGTGCTCAGGGCAGGGTACTCAGGACCAGGCCATGGCCATGGGACAGCTGCATATTCTGCTGTTAACTGTGGGGGAGGAATTATCAGATAAAAGCAAAATTGGGGCAAGGTACAAACATGAAGACTAGAGACCAGTGGTTTTTTTTTTTTAAAACCTACCATTTGAGGTGGTGTACCTCCTACAAAAGACAAGTAATCATCTCAGATGACAAATATTCATCTGAGAATATCTCATTTGCTTATTGTACTACAGGCCAATAAAAAAAAAATAAAAATACATCCAGAGACATAAACTCTTTTTTAATATGGCTGCGTTTTCTCAATACAAACAGGCAGCACAAACAAATGGCTTTAACACCTCCTCCTGTTGATTAAAAAATGATTTATATTGAATTACACCTTCAGGGTTGACTGGATGATGTGTTTCATCCCACTCCCTGCCCTCCTCCAGCCTAATAATATACAATATCACCTCTGTGATAATGTGATTATATTAATGGATCCAGTATCGCCATTGTGTTTGGGAGCAATCATTGTTAGAGAGCTCGTGCTTCCCAAGGAGATCAATAATTTTAATTCTAGCAAATGAAGAGCAGAATAAAGTTGTGTCTTGGAAACAATATGGGACTTCCTATGGGGAACAGTGTCCTGCAAACTATTTCCCATACGCATATTACAATTCCAGCGAAGTGACAAATAATCCATTATACCGTGTTCCTGTCTACCACCAAGAGAAATATGTGAGAAGTCACCAGTTCGTTCAAGTGTGCTATGGCTATAATTATTCTCCACTGTAATTATTTGTTGCTACTTTTCCTGTGCCAGTGGGACAGGTCCATCAAGAAGATGTGAAGCCAAAATGTGAGCAGAGTGGCTTTGCCTCCGCAGAGCAGCCAGATGCGGAGGGATGGGGATGGGATGCAGGGAGGTGACAGCACACCCCCAGGCTTTGGATTTTTGAAATTACCTTAGAAAAATGCACTGATGTTGCTGCTGTGGCTTCTGGCCACCTCTATTCCGAACGGTTTAAACCCTTTCTAGTCACTTTGCTGTGATAGCAGAAAAATAAGATAACAATAAACTTTCTTTTCCAGACCTCCTGCCTTTTTTGAACAGTCACTGGCAGTTCCAGGTAGGTACAAAATTGATGGGTGCATAATCTGGGAGAAGTACGAGGGAGAGGAAGGTATGGCCAGTGGTTATATTGGTGCCAAACAGTATAATTTTGGTGCTCAGTTAAGATGGAGCCCTACACTGATAAAACTCATGGTAAAATACACCTCAGGTACAAACTTCCTATCAGTAGGTTTCTTTGATAGATCCCATTTTTATTTCCAATTAATTTCCTTGCATAATCTCATTAATTTGTTTATAAACCACTTTCTGTGTTTAATTCCTATCAGCAGCCACTTAAATGTCAGGCCTTTTGTTAAAATGTATTGAGTTATAGATAAACACATCTCTACACGATGAGATTGGAGAAATAATGAAAAATGAGTGGTTTATGGCTTGGAAGCCATGTAAACATCATCATGTTTTTGTTGCTGGAATGATAGTACAGGGGAAGGGTAAACCACTAAAATCAATGCAATCTTTAATTTAAGGGGTATTTTTATGATGTTTTCCGTTAATCTTCTAAAGCTGTTTGCAGAGGATAAAAATATGTTTGCTATAGGGAAGTCTTTACAGTATCAGTGATAAAATACTCTTATGTGGGTTCTGCATCCATTGCACCATTTGAATTTAGTAAACCTTGGTTCTTACGAGCAGAGCAATTATGACTATTATGATATTAAACTGGGAAAATATTCTGTTTAACGAACAACGAAGAATTACAATGCATCACCACCCTTGGGAAAAGCAATGTGTTCAGCTCACAAATAGCACTAACAGCCTCGTCAACGCCAGATGTCCAATTTTCAAAAGTAGCTTCCTAAACTCAGAGTGCAGCCCTGAGGTTTCCGCTCCAACGCAGCCCCTCAACGGAGCAGAAATGGGGTCCTTGCCCATCAGAGAGCCTGAAAAATCAACCCTATGTCTGTACCACAGCTGCCTCCTGCTTATTAAATGCAGAGCTCTGGATGATTCTCCTTCCTTTCATTGAATAAAAGGAGCCAAGACTTGTGTGGTTCCAGATCAGTTCCTGTCCTATATTTGCAGAAGCCAAGAAACCACTTGCTCCATCACTTACCAGCCTGGCATGACCAGACGGGCAAGGGCATATGGCATGGCCACATCCTGCACCACATCCCCAGTGTTGTGGCCAGCAGGGCAATGGGAAGGATTCGGTATCACTCTGGGGAGACACCCCCCACCCCAGTGCTACCTCCAGCTCTGGGGACACCAACAGCAGAAGGACATGGACCTGGTGGAATGAAGCCAGAAGAGGCCACAGAGATGCTGGGAGGGCTGGAGCCCCTCTGCTGTGAGGACAGGCTGAGAGAGTTGGGGGGGGTTCAGCCTGGAGAAGAGAAGGCTCCAGGGAGACCTTAGAGCCTCTTCCAATCCCTAGAGGGACTCCAGGAGAGATGGGGGCCTGTTGTAACAGGACAAGGAGTAATGGCTTTACACTAAAAAAGGGAAGATTTGGACTAGATATGAAGAAGAAATGCTTTCCCGTAAGGGTGGTGAGACACTGGCCCAGGTTGCCCAGAGAGATGGGATATGCAGAGACGGCAACAGTCCAGGTCAGGTTGGATGGGGCTCTGAGCAATCTGATCTAGTTGAAGGTATCCCAGCCCAGAATTCATATAATCATAGAATGGTCCAGGCTGGAAGGGACCTCCAAAGGTCATCTAGTCCGACCTCACCGCAGTCAGCAGGGACACCCCCAACTAGACGAGGTTGCCCAGGGTCTTGTCATGACTTACCTTGAATATCTCCAGGGAAGGGGCCTCAACCACCTCCCTGGGCAAAGAATCCAGGCTTTCACAGATCCCTTCCCACCCAAACTGTTCTATAATTCTATGACCATTGTCACCTCCAAATCTCCAGGGCTCCCATGTATTAAACAGCAAATGAAACCACTTCAGAACCCACCCGTACAATTCTCTTCACACCTCAGCATCCTAGAAGTGGATCAGGATGAAATGCACTGCTCAGCTCCTTCCCACTAGGTGCGGTATAGACTGGAAATGGATATTCAGCCTCCCCTTCTGCACTCCCCTGCCTGGGAGAGAAAAACAGATGGTGTCACTTTTTGTAGATAAGGGAAATAATAAACCTTGAAAGGGACAATCCGAGCCTGGTGGGAAAACTGCTTCTAAAAGCATCAGAAAAATATTTTTAAAACATATTTTTCAATTTCAAAGCAGGGACATGCTGGTTTTTTTTAATAGTGAGCTTATTGAACAAATATCAATAATTTCTTTCTTGGGATTTCCTGACTTTTTAAATGTCCTTCTCAGTGTTTAAAAGGTGATGTAACAGGACTCTGAAAAGAGTCTGCTCACTGGTACTACTAAATCCTATCTTTTACCTACCAAAGAGTGCCTCACCCCAAAAGCAACAGCCTGGTTCTGCCATTGCAGTTCTCTGCCACAGTTTCCATCCTTCTCAAAAGAAATTCTGGGTTTTCTGTGTAATGTGTGCTTCCTCTTTGCTCACAAATGAGGTTTTGAGAGTGGAAATTCTGTGCATGGCAGCCTCACAGCTGTGTTTCACCCCCTCTTACCCTTTGCTCACTAATTTACACCGCAGCAGCAGTCACAGCACTTATATGTGGGTAAGGAAGGAAGGAGCTAAAACACACGGTGGAGGTAGGTGCGGATTTTATTAAGCTCTTCCTCATCACACAATACCATGGCTGTGAGAGAAGAGAGAACTTAATCCAATTCATGAACCATAGCTATGTCTATTGAATAGAAAAATCTATGGAATTACAACATTGACCTCCCTCACCCCCCCCAGCTAATTACACTGAAATCAAATGTGACGGTGGAAAGAAATTTCACAGGCAAACATTTACACTGCCCCTTCCAAACCAAAGAGCTCCTTCCAGATAACTTTGAAGCAGGGAATCCTTGGCAAACAGGCAGGAAATAACGTGCTTCAGCATACAGCAGACACCGTGATTGCTCGGGAATAAAAGGGAAACGCTTTATCTGTAACGCTAGTCCCAGCACAACGCACCAGCAAATGCTCGCCTTTCAATTTTAAGCTGGATGTGTCTTGTTGGAGAGGGTGCAAATGAGAGAAATACCTCACTATAGCATCTGAGCAAAAATTATCGTTGGGAGTCAACTTATAAATATTTTTGCTTGAACAAGCAAAATGTTTTGCTCAGCCAGAAAGAGTCCCCTGGGAGGAATAATTCCCTCTTTTTAAAACTAGCAAAGACATTGTTCCTTTATCTTTCTTCAAAAAGTCAAGGGTCCATAAATGTACCAGATGTAAGCATACCACTATGCGTTTCAAAAGCATTACCCAAACACAGAAACAAAGAAATACCTTTACTATAATATCTGCAGTGTTTGCACAGAACCAAGTCCTGCTCTTAAATTATACCTAATCCTCCTAAAGTCATTGCCATAAGAGGTACAGTTGCTTCAGCCACCAACCAAATTAAACTGAGCCTGAGTCTGTGTGTGCATACATATTTAGAGAATCATAGAATTATTTAGGTTGGAAAAGACCTTTAAAACCATCGAGTCCAGCCATAAACCTAACACTGCTAAGTCCCACTAAACCATGTCTCTCAGCACCATATCTATCCATCTTTTAAATACTTCCAGGGAAGGTGTCTCCACCACCTTCCTGGGGAGCCGGTTTATGAACAAACTTTTGCCAGTCCCAAAAAATTTATAAACATCTCATTTGTACTGCAGCAGTCTGGGAGTGCTGGATCCTTCTTGCATGGTGCTGTACAACCAGATGGTCCCTTAATCAATCTGTTCTTTTATTATCCAAGTATAGGAAGTTGGATGTAGCAAGCACTGCAGTCCAAGCAACAACAGATGAATGCAAGGAGATGATGATATGGCATCAATAAGGACAGGTGGTGGTGCTCTGAGTACATTGGCTCTTTGGTGCTGCCAAGAACAGGTAAGCAATCTGGCCAAGATGACCTTCCTAGAAGGGGACATACCCCTAAAAAAGGGTAAGTCGGGTTGTGCTCTGCATTGCATTTGGTCCATCAACTGGTGAACTCTCAAACAGCATCTTAATGGAGAAAAATTTTTCTTTCTTAATAAAGCAATTCAGTTAAACTATTAAAAAACCCTGCAGGTTGTCCCTTTTATGCTGCTCCATCCCAGGTCTGGCTCACAATTTCTTGTGGCTACGGGAACAGATGTGGATGCTCCTCACCCCGAGCTTTGCCCTATTCAGCTGCAACAAGCCTCTGGCCAACATCTCCTCTCCAAAACAAGAGGACAAAGTAGGATTTTGCAGAGATCACCCTTAAAATGTTGGCTATGGAAAATGCTAACTGCAGAAGAAAGGGTGCCACTGGTAGAAAAGATGATGAAAAGATGAAGTACCTGGTGTCTGGGAATGCTCCCAAGCAGCTCCTCCATGTCAGCCCTGGGTGGCCAAGTCCACCGTCCAGGCGAAGGTGGAGAAATGAAAACTAACTTCAGCAGAGCCAGCAAAGTTGAGGAACCAACAAGTGGGAAGGTGAAAACTGCTTACCCACCAAGCTCATCAAGCAGAAATAGTTTAGGGGAAAAAAAAAAAA